>JAQZBX010065830.1:0-16227 GCA_029593785.1 Cabassous unicinctus
CTGGAAAAAAATTTCACAAGTAAACAATAACCAAACAAGGGTGGGAGTAGCTATATTAATATCAGACAAAATAGACTTTAAATGCAAAACTATTGTAAGAGACAAAGATGGACACTATATATTAGTAAAATGGGTAACCTTTCATGAAGAAAGAACAATCATAAACATTATGCACCTAATCAGGGTGCCTCAAAATGCATGAAACAAACACTGGAAAAACTCAGTGAAGACATAAATGACTCTACACTTATACTGGGGGACTTTAATACACCATTATCATGATTAGATAGAACATCTATACAAAGAATCAATAAATAAACAAAGACTCCAAATAATACATTAGAGGAACTGGACATAATAGACATATAGAGAATGCTACACCCAAATACAGTGGGATATACATTCTTCTCGAGTGCACATGGATCATACTCCAACATAGACCACATGATAAGCCACAGAAAAAATTTCAATGAATTCAGAAAGATTGAGATTATACAATGTAATTTCTCTGGCCACAAAGTAATGAAATTTGAAATCACTAAATACCAGAGAACCAAACTGGGCACAAAGATATGGAAGTTAGAAAACACACTCTTAGACAAACAGTGGTTCAAGGAGGAAATCACAAAAAAAATCAATAACTACCTTGAAACGAATGAAAATGACAACTCAACACATCAAAAACATTTGGGATGCACGCAAAGCTGTACTAAGCAGGAAATTCATAGCCATAAATGCATATATTAAAAAAGAAGAAAGAGTTAAAATTGAAGATATAGCTGCACACGTGGTGGAATTGGAAAAACAACAACAAATTAACCCCAAAGGAAGTAGAAAGAAGGAAATAACAAATATTAGAGCAGAACTAAATGAAATAGAAAATAAAGAAATACTAGAAAAAATAAACAAAACCAAAAGCTGGTTCTTCAAGAAGATCAATAAAATTGACAAACCCTTAGCCAGCCTAAAAAGGAAAGAGATAAAGCAGATGCAAAAGCACAAAACAAGGAATGAGGAAGGGGATATCACTACTGACACCACAGAAATAAATTGTATCATAAGAGGACACTTTAAAAAATTATATGCCAAGTGGAATGATAATTTAGAGGAAATATAAAAATTCCCTCTGTTTCCTCGACAAGGTCACCTGTAGGCTATGAGGATTTCTAGGCTTTGATTCTCTCCACAAGGCTAGGTGTGAACTCTCAGGTGAATGGCTCGTCTCTATCCTGGGGCCTTCTCTCATTCCTCATGACAAAGCTCTCTTACATCCCAGGGCTCCAGCTCAAGAATCAAAAATTACTCCCTGTGTTGTTTGTCTTTTATATTTGATCCCCCCACCCACCAAGGGGTGGGCTCAATGCCCTGCTGAATGGCCCATTCAATGACCTAATCATAACTTAATCATGTCCAGATTAGCAGATCAGTTTACAAGTATGATTCAATATCTATTTTTGGAATTCATAATTATGATAAACTTCCAAACAGCTACACACCACCCTCTGAATTCCAAAAATACATTACAATATTCAGAAAACCTTAAATCAGTGACAATACAAGTATAAAATCATATCATAATCATTTTAATGAAATACAGTTCTTCTCAAGGCAAAGTCCTTTCTGGCTGTATACCTCTGAAACTTACAAAGCCATTTAACTGCTTCCAATATACAAAAGGACAGACAAAGGATAAGCATTTTCATTACCATAAGGAGAAATTGGGAGGTTAAACATGAGTCATGGGTCCTCTACATTTCAGTAAACACACAGGGCATCCTCCATTCGATTTCAAAGTCTAAGAGTCATTCTTAAGATGATGGTTTCTTCTCCTTGGGGCCACAAGGTAACCCACCATTTCCACAGACTTTCCCAATGGCCATTTTCTTGGTTCTACCCTCATCAACATCTGGGTATCAAACGAGCTCCAGACCTCACTGTCCAAGAGTGTTGGCGTGATTGCTGCACCTTACCCAATCTTGGGGTTAGAGTTTTAGCCCCACAGTACAGTGGATTGAATACAACATTCCCCCTAAACTTTGGCATATAGGTTCAACCCTATCAGAGCAAAAAGTTGACCACCTGGCCTTCCCTAACCTTTGGCATACAGGTTCAACCCTCTCAGAGCAATGGGTTGACCACCTGGCCTTCTCTAATTCATGGGGGACATGAGCACCCCTCTCAGAACTATGGGGTGCTGACCTTAATCCCCCTAATCTTTGAGGAATGTGCTCCACCCTCCCTGTACCCTGGGGCAGCAAAACTCTTCCTGAACATTAGGTGGGAACATCCATCCTCTTCAACTGCTGGTGAAAACTCACCCTCTCTGTACACAGGTGTGGAACTCCTCTCTTGGCCCAAGGCAATATCTTAATTCCAGATTTCAGCTTCCATTGGTTTCTTCTTAAAGCTGTTTCTCCTTCAATCTTTCCTTTCCATGTCTTCTTTTTTCCAAGCTGGCAGTGGTTTTGATGATACAGCTCTCTCAAAAATTTTGTTGGTTTAGCATGCAGGAAGCTCGGGTCCAAGTCATCAGACAGTAAGACTTTCCACAAGTCTTTCTGAGATAACTGCATCTTCAATTCTGATTTACAAGTTCCAAGTTTAGTAAAGTCTTCAAATGGGGCACTATTGTCTCAGAGCCTGATTTCCAGAGGCCTGGAATTTCTGAGATCAGTATGTGTTTTCTTTGTGCCCAAGAGTTCAGGCCTTAGTGTATTTCTTTCATCTAGCATTTTGCTATAAGCTGCAAGGAGAAACCAGGCCACATTATTTGGTTTACTTTGAAAAGTTCTTCAGCTAATTGCTCCAGTTAGCCATTTTCAAATTCTGTCTTCCATATAACATCAGGAGTTAAACTTGTTAAGTTCTCTGCAACTTTAAAACATGGATCGCCTTTCCTCCAGTTTCTAATAATAGTTTCATCATTTACTTCCAAGGCATCATAAAAAGTCTCTTTAGTGTCCATATTGCTATCAATAATCTCTTCAAAGTGCTGTAGTTCTTTTCCATCAAGTGTTCACAATTCCTCCAAAAAATACCCCTTATGCATTTATAAAACTTTTCCAACATTTGGGTCATTGCAAAACCACTTCCCCACTCCTTGGTACCAAATTCTGTATTTGTCAGCCAAAGGGTTGCTGATGCAAAATACCAATAATCGGTTGGTTTTTATAAAGGGTATTTATTTGGGGTAGAAGTCCACAGTTACCAGGCCATAAAGCATAAGTTTCTTCCCTCACAATATCCATTGCCACATGTTTGAGCAAGATATTTGCCATGGTTCTGGCTTCTTGGGTTCCTTTCTTCCCAGGGCTCCATTTCTCTTGAGGCTTAACACCTGTTTCCCCCACAAGGTCAGCTGTAGACTATGAGTCTCTCTAGGCTTTGCTTCTCTCCCCAAGGCCAGCTGTGAACTGTTAGGTGAAAGACTTGTCTCTATCCCAGGGTCTTCTGTCCTTCCTCACCACCAAGCTCTCTTACTTCCTGGGGCTCCAGCTCAAGACTCCAACATCAGAACTACTACTCAAAATTGCTCCTTCTGTCCTCTGTCTTTTATATTAGATTCCCCCACCCACCAAGGAATGGGGCTCAATGCCCTACTCACATGACCCAGTCAATCTCTAATCATAACTTAATCATGCCCAGATTATCAGTTTTCCAGCATGATTCAATATCTATTTTTGGAACTCATAATTACATCACACTTCCAAATGTCTAAACCATCTTACACCCATTAGAGTGGCTGTTATTAAAAAACAGCAGGCTATAAGTTTTGGAGACGATGTGTAGGAATGTGAACCTTTATCAATGGCTGGTGGGATTGTGGAATGGTCCAGCTACTGTGGAGGACAGTTTGGTGGTTCCTCAAAAAGCTAACTATAGATCTTCTGTATGGTCCAGGGATTCAACTTCTGGGTATATACCCAGAAAAATTGAAAGCAAAGATATAAAGAGATATATGCACACCAATGTCCATAGTGGCATTGTTCACTATTGCCAAAAGTTGGAATCAACCCAGATGCCTATCAACAGATGAATGGATAAACAAAATTTGGTACATACATACAATGGAATATTACTCAGCTGTAAGAAGGAATAAAGGATAACATGGATGAATATTGAAGACATTATGTTGAGTGAAGCAAGCCAGGCATTGAAGGATCAACAGTACATGACCTCACTGATAGTAATTAAGGAAATTGAGCATTGTCAGAGAGCTATTGTCTGAAAAATAGGTTTACAAGAAAAGAAAGAAAAGAGAAAGTTGTGAGCCATCACCAATACGGACGTAATCTATGCTAAATTGAAAGAGTGTTGTTGTGTATTGAAGGGATAGGACAGAAGGGTAGTGATATTATTAGCTTGGGTGATGCAGTGTTGACAGGTGTGTAGATTGGGAAGGGTGGGTTAGAATACCCTTAACACTGGGGGAGAGTTGGGAGAGGGAACATCTGGAGGGACAACCAGGTGAACACTTGGGATTTGTGGTTATGAGGTTGAAAGTACAGAGGTGGAAAGACTCTTATGGTAATAAGACAAGGAAGGGTCAATGGCTTAAGGTGTTGGTGGGGGTGGCATTTGGGACAGGAAACACCTGGAGCAAGCTTCTAGGGAGTCTGTGAGTGTTCATTCTCTCATAATGGAGACAGAATCGAGATCCACATAATGTGTAGGAAGGATTTGGACTCCCATTTTTGGAAGACCAATTCATTCAGAAATAGACTGGTGGGGTTATCTGAAGAGCAAGGCAGTACCTAATAAGGGAGGACAAACCAGTGTGTCAAGACCTCTTGTTGCATGTAACTATGAATCTTGTCATCCAATGAGTCAAGCCAGGGGGTCATTTTGGACCCCAGGGGGATGGGGAGGGAGGAACAGAATAGATCAAACAGAGGTTATTTAGTGGTCAGTGGAAATTTTCTTCATTAGCTTACAGTAATGGGCACAGGACATGGTAAATATGATCAAAACTTATAAAAGTGTAAGGTCTAAAATGTAAACCATACTGTAAACCATTGAGAATGTTTAGTAGGTATGTTTCACTATTTGTATATCAGTTATAACAATACTACCTTCCACATATAAAAAGGTATTAATATGTGGTGAGGAAAGGAGGAGTAAGTTGGATATATGAGAGACACTGTATTCTGGGTGTGAATTTGCTGTAACCTAAAACTTTTTGAAAAAAAAAGAAAAATAGTGAGACACTGGGGAATGAGAGAGGGAAGGTGCCACAGTACAGACTGGACACCAAATATTGCAGTGATAAAATGCAAAATGTCAAAAAAATTTTTAATTTTTTAAAAATATTTTTCATTTATATATATACCAATCTTTTAATTTAATTTTATTTTTTGTTTCTTTTTAAGTTTTCATGTATTTTATCACTTACATTTAAACTTATCATTACTATTTAATTTTCCTATTAATTGTATTTGGTTATTGTTTTGGCTTCATCTTTAAAGAAACTTTGGATCACATAAGGGTTACAACTGGGGTTGGAGAGGATCATTGGTGGGGGAAGTCAGGGATAGGGAGTGCATGGGAGGAAGTTCAAATGAATATATATGTAAGGTATATAAAATTGTTCAAATTTTCACAGGGCATTGTCACAGTGGGTGGAGAATAACTCAATAAATGAGAGAATAATGAATTCCCATCCTGGAGAGCTCTGCCACACTCTCTAAGGGAGCAGCAACAGTCCCCCAAGTGTAGGGGAAGTGTTTGGCAAAGGAGGATGATCCACTGATGGGCTCTTGTTATTGATGACTGGCCTTACTAGTCTTTGCTCTTGAAATTGAAACTTAGCCTATTGTTATGGGGTGCCTAAGGGTTGCCTCCTAAGAGCCTCCAGGTTGCTCAAATGTGGCCTCTCTCTAAGCCAAACTCAGCATATGAATACATTACCTTCTTCCCAGCATTGGACATGACTCCTGGAGATGAGCCTCCCTGGCAATGAGGGATTACTACCAAGTGCCAACTGGCAATGCCACTGGAAAAAGACCTCTACTAAAAGGGGGAAAATGTAAAGACAAATGAGTTCATATGGCTAAGACACTTCAAAATGAGTCAGGAGGTCATCCCAGAGATAACACTTATGCACATGTCAATAGGATTTCATAGACTTCTGAAGTGGATATCACCCCAAAAGAAGGACTTCTGAGGGCTCTGGAGCAACCTAGGTCCTAGGTAAGGGCAGATAGCTCTGGAGTTTGGTGTCTTGCTACTGGGCCCTACTTTGGAATTTGTGCTCCTAAGAGTGACAGAGTTGGACTCACTTGGAGGTGGAGTGGACATCACCATCCCAGACTCCTCAGGATTAGGGGAAGAACTATGGACTAGGGTCGACTTCCTGGTATTCTATTATAGACATATTGTGATTCAAGCAATGGAAGAAATTACAACATTCATGTGGAGCCAGTGGCTACTGGATGCTCCAGAGGCATGGAGAGGGTAAAGTAATTACAATACAGGGGATTTCGGGACTTGGGAATTGTCCTGAGTGACATTGCAATGACAGATTCAGGCCATTTTATATCATCATATAACATGCAAAATTGTGTGGGAGAGAGTGTGGTCTACAATCTGAACTATAGTCCATGCTTAATGGCAAAGCCCCAAGATGTGTCTACCAATTGCAATTAATATGCCACACTAATGAAGGATGTTTATGTGGGAGGTTGTGGAAGGTATGGGAGGTGGGGCATAGGGGAATCCCTATTTTTTGTGTAATATTTATGTAATTTAAGTATCCTAAAAAAATTAAATATTTTATTAAAAAATGTGCCCATTATTGTGTAAGTAAATTCACATATATTTAAAAAATAGGCTCTTTAGTAACACACATGTATTCATAATATTCAATTAATATTCACTCTTTTATTTTTTATTTGGATAATTGAAGTATTTTTTTTTGTTTTTTTGTTTCTTTTGTTTTTTTTTTAATATTTAGGAGAAAAGGAGCATTAACATAGTTATTATAATAGAATCTCATCTGTCTAAACATCATGATGACATATCTTTGGTTAATAATATATAAATCCATATGAAACTATTACATGAACTGAGAGTATTTGTACAACCGGAAAATAAGAATTTGGGAAAAGAATAAAAATATAAATGTATGTCAAAAAGATAAAGAAGTCTATTTGAAAGTCTTCAATATACAGCTGGAATAATTGGAGTAACAACAAAAAAACCATAATGTCATATTATATTAAAGATAAACATCCAAAATTGTATAGTGATATAAAATGATTGAATCAATCAATAAATTGGGAGAAGAGACAACTTTTCCTTACAAAAACTTTCAAACACGTAAATTTAGAATGGATAGGTAGATGGTACGAGTCATTAGAATAACACAGCAATAATTGTTGCATATAACATTCACAAAAATATAAAAAAATTGTGGGCTAAACTGTAAGAGAGAAAATAGTTGTATAGCTTCAGAATATTGCCTCTGAGGGCAATTTTAATATGTCTGCTAATTATTCGTAATTGTCCTTACAGGAAGGAAAAATCATTCCCTTCCACTTGAATGTGAGCTGTACTTCCAGCATACCATCTTATTAGCAGATTATTGAAATAAATAATAATAATAATAACTTCACAGTGGAGAAACCTAGTAGACACCAGACACCACTTTGACAAAATAAGCAATGTTAAAGTAATATGTATTAAATCATGCAACTATATTTTACACCTTAAAATGTGATGATGAGACAACTTCACTTCTGTGGATTTCTTCCCCAAATTCTATACATTCAATCTCATAATGAGAAACATTACAAAAAACCAAAGAGAGAAACATTCTAAAAATAATTTGCCAATATACTTCAAAAATGGCAAGGTCAAGCAAAAGAAGGAGAAATTAACAATCTGTTACTGATAGTGCAATAAGGAAATATGATCACAAAAGACAACGGAGAATATTGGATTGTTTCCTATGGTTGGATCTTATGACTGAATCCTTGATTGGAAGAGAAAAAAGATATTAATGGAATACTGGGAAAAGAAAAATGAATTTTCATATACTATACTATGAATGACTCAAATCAAATTTTAGGCATGAAAATTATCATCCTACAAAAGAAAAATATACAGGTTGGTTAATGGCACCTTAGACATTTCAGAAGAAAATATTAGAAGATATATTGCAGGCCTAACAATAGTACCACCCAAATTGAAACATGTGAAAATAAAACATAATTTTTAAAAAGAAAAACAGTTTTGAGGAAACTTAAAACATATATGCTCCACATGAGAGGATTAAGAAGGATGGGCAGAGAAATTTTGCAGAAATAATGGCCAAAATTTTCAGAACTTTTCAAATTAGAAAAAATTATAAGCCTATAGATCTAAGAACCTTAACAGATAACAAACGCAAGAACCATGAAGAACAATTGAACAAGGCACATGATAATCGAATTAATCACAGCCATTGATAAAGAGAAAATCTTAAAAGTAGACAGAGAGATAAATGTTCTTAAAATGTACATATCTTTGTGAAAACAGACTGTTTATGTCAAAATAATAACAATATATTGTGGGATTTTAATGTATATATAACTTAAATAAATGACAAAAACAACAAAAAGAATGGGTGAGAGAAATGAATATCTAGCATTGTAAAATATATATACTACAAATGAATTTGTATAATATAACTTGGAAATACATTGTGATACATGTAATAGGTATGCAATAATATTTAAAAGAATCCCTAATTCAAAAATAGAGGAATCAATGGAAACATTTTCAAGAAGATCAATTATTTGAAATACCTCTATATTTACTGTTTATGAAAAATACGCAATTACTAACATCAAGAACAAACTAATACATATTATTACAGATTCTAAATATATTAAAATAATTATTGTCAATATTATCTCTAAGATTGTTCCTATAAATTTGACAGCAGATGAAATGGACATGTTTTTAAATGCCAACCTAATTCAGGAAATAATCCTGTTCACTTAATTAGTAGGTTCCAAATCCCTGTATGAAAAAAAAAATAAACTTGTATAAATAGGTAACCCTTCCCACAAAGAAATATTCAGGCCCAGGTACCTTCAAGGGTGAAATCTATGAAATATTTAATTAAACATGTCCTCAGATCTATATAAACTGTTTCAGAAAATTACAGATGTAGGGATATATCTCAACACATTATTTGAAGCCAATATTACACTGATAGGAAAGCAGATAAAGGCATGAAAAGGTAATAAACAGTTAACAAAAACAAATAAAAAGAAAACAACTACAGACCATTATCTCTTATATAGAAACAAAAATCATCAACAAAATAATAGGAAATAACATCCACTCTCAGGTGAATGGATTACACACTGTACCAACATAGGATTCATCCCAGGAGTGTAAGAGCAGTCTAGTATTCAAAAATCAACTAAGGCAGTAAAATGTATAAATTGAAAAAAGGGCAAAACCACATGAACATCTCAATAGACAGAGAAATACATATGCACAAATCCAACAGCCTTCCATGATAAAAATGCTAAGCAAACTAGGAGAGAAAGAATATATCCATAACCTGTTAGAGCCACTATGAAATTATGATAGCTAACATCAGAATTAGTAGTGAAAGACAGAATTCTCTAACCCTGTAATATGAAAGAAAAGGAATAGTTGCTCATTTCAACATTAATGGAGGTTCTAGCCAGGGAAAATAAGACATTAAATGAAATAAGCATCAATTTGAAAATAAGAAGTTAATCTATTTGCAAATAAAATCTTATATATTGAAAATTTTAAGGTGCCCAGTAATAAACTTTTAAAACTCATAAAAGAGTTCTATATAGATTCAGGGAGAAAGATGATTATAAAAATATCAATTGGCTTTCATTTTACTAGCAAAGAGTTCCCTGATAATGGAATTAAGAAGAATAGCCTATTTATAATAGAATAAAATGCTTGGTAATAAATTTAACAAAGAAGGTCAAAACTCATGCTCGAAAGCTATAAAACCTCATTTAAAAAAACTAAATGCTCAGGAATGGGAAACGTATTGCAAGTTCATGAAAGGGAAGTCTTGACATTTTTAAGATGTTAATATTCCCCATATTGATCAACAAATTCAATGAAATGCACATCAAAATTTCAAACCTTTTTGTTTAAGAAATTCACATGCTAATCTTACAATTCTTATGGAAATACAAAGGGACCAGAAAAGCTGAAACAATCTTGGGAAGAAATGCAAAATTGAAGGACAGTTCCAGATTTCTCAACTTACAAAAAAGATGCAGTTATCAACTGCTTGGTACTGATATAAGGAAAGACATATACATAAATGCAATAAATTGGGAGGTCAGAAATAAACCCTTACATTAATGGTCAATTGGATTTTAAAAAGGATGCTAACACAGTTCAATACGGACAGAAGAGCTTTTTAATAAAAACCATGGTCTTGGGAAAACTGGATATCCACATGCAAAAGATTGAAATTGAACCCTTATCTCACATGATATATAAAAATTAACTCCAAATGGATCAAATAATTAAATGCTAGATCTAAAGTTACAAAAATCTTTGAAGAAAATATATGAGCTCATTTTTGTGATCTTTGGGATAGGAAACTATTTTAGCTATTATACCAAAAAGACAATTGAAAAAAGTATCAATAAATTGGACTTTCTTCAAACTAAAAAAAAAATTTTGAACTTCAAAGAGTGGAGTGTGAAAAGACAATCTAAAATGGGAGAAAATATTTTCAAATTATATGTTTAATAAGGAGTTGTATCTAATCTTTAAACATTCTTACTCCTCCAAAGAGGACAAGTAGCACAATTAAAAATGGGAAAGTGAGAATTTGCCAGAGAGGAAAAATAACCAGTAAGTACACATAACAATTCTCAACATTATTAACCAACAGGAAAATGGAAACCCAAATCACAATGATATTCAATTTAACACTCAGGAGGATAAATATAATTAAGGAAAAAAATAGAAACAAAACAAAAATATGGAAAACAAACAACAGGAAAACAAGAAGGCTTGTCAGGATATGGAGAAATTGTAATCCTAATATATTATAGGTGGGAATGAAAAAATGATACATTCACTTTGGAAAACAGACAAGTAGTTCAGGAAATGGTTAAACAGAGTTACTACATAAGCCAGTAATGACACTACTAGGTATATATCCAAGAAATATGAAAACTTGTCTATGAGAAACTTGTACAAGAATGTGCGCTGCAGCATTATTCATAATAACCCAAATTGGGAAGCCACCCAAATTCTCATCACATAATTTGGTGGTTTAAATCTGTAGGTGGCCCAGAAAAACTTAAATCTAATCCATTCTTGCAGGTCTGAACAACTCTAAGGATATTTTGAAACAGTTAATTCAAAAGGCCCAGCCCTTTCAAGATGGATCCTAATCCTATTAAGGGAATCCATTTAAGTGGAGTGAAATTCACAAAGAAAGAGAAAGCTACAGGAAGTAAGAAACTGAACATTAACAGAACCTGGAAGAGAAGGTAGAAATTAGGAAATACCACTATATGTCTTGCCAACTGACAATCTAAGGACAAAGAATACCTGGAAACCAGCTCCAGAAGGTTGCACACTTCAAAAAGAAAGCATAGCCTTCATGATGGCTTTATTGGACATTTTTAGAGACTCAAATTGTCCATGAATAAATTCCTATTGTTTAACTCAACTAATTTCATGGTATTTGCCTGAGTAGCCTAAGAAACTAAAACAGATTTTAGTAATGAGATTGGGATTATGCTATTGCAAATATTAAAAATTTGGAAAGATTTTGCAATTGGGTTACCGGTAGAGGCTGGAAGAACAATGAGGAGCTTGATAAAAAAGGCCTAAAATGCTTAAAACATGTCAGTAGAAATATGAATGCTAAAAGTACTGCTGACGAGGCCTTAGAAGGAAATGATGAGTGTGTTACTGGAAACTAGATGAAAGGCCATACTTGTTTTAAAGTGGCAGAGAACATGGGGAAATTGAATTTTGATATTAAATGGGAGGCAGAAATTGAAAGTGCAGCCCTTGGACATTTCCAAGCTAAACATGAAAGGAACAGCCTGGTTTCTCCTTGAAGTTTATAGTAAAATGACACAGGAAAGGGATAAACTGAGAACTGAACTCCTGGGCACAAAGAAATGAGAAACTGATGGCCTGGAAAATTCTGAGGTTCCAGAAAGCAAGTACCCAGAGACTAGTGCTCCACGTGATGGTTTATATGAAAATGGAACCAGTTGGCAATTTCCGTGCAAGATATGATTGGAGTGCAGTTATCCAGAAAGGATCTGTGAAAAGTCCTACTGTCTAATGGTGAAGACTCCTGTGAATATTACAAGAATTTTGCATAGTTTGCATGAATGAAATCACTGCCAGACTGGACTAAAAGGGAGAAATTGAAGGAAGAATCACTTCAAGATGGGAACCATGGAAACAGATTTGAATGGACGATAAATTCTCAGGCCATGACAGCAGTCCATCCATGTGTGTGGGAATGGTGAGTTTGCCCTAGGGTTTGAAGAGGGCAGGTCTTTTGCCCTGGGGTTTGGAGTGGGCAATCCTCTGACCATTCTTCAGAAAAATTGCTGTCACCACAATCCTTAGAGATTGTGGGGCCTGTGACCAGGAATTCATGGAGAGCCTGACTGCAAACCCAGAGCTCAGAGAAGTTGGAGCCTGTGTCCTAGGGATTGTGGAGAATCTGAACACTACCCCAATGCTCAGAGAGGAACATTCATCCCAGGGATCTAGCAGAGTAAGGTCACTGTGCAAGAAGTTGGTCATGGTGAGGCTGTCACTTCATCAGGCATAGAGGACAAAACATCATTCCATAATGACACTCAGACCTTGAAATGTAATAGAAAAAGCCCTCCTGGCTTCCAGAATTTTGGGGATGTGTAATCTCTGTTTGCCTTCTATTTTCTCCCTTCTGGAATGGAATTTTTTAACCCAAACTTGCCTCTCCATTATATAATGGAGGCAGATAATTTGTTCTCCAAGTTCACAGGTCCACAGACAGAGGGAATTGTGCCCCTTTAAAAACTAAACCCATAAATGACTTTGATGAGACTTTGTACTTAGCATTATTATTGAAATAGCTTAAGGCTTTTGGGATGTAGTGATGGAATTAATGTTCTTTTAATGTATGACTACATGTTATTTTGCAGTCCAGAGTGTGGAGTGTGGAGCTTTGAAGTTATATGTAACCTGTAAACATAATTTATCCCCTGTGTGTGAACCTATTGCAAGTAGGATGTTTTGATGAGTTTACTTCAGTTAAGACGTGGCCTAGCATTATCAGAATGGGTCTTAATCATTTATAATGAAATCATTTATAAGTGGATTGAAATTCAGATTGAGAGATAAAACCACAGGAAGCAAGAAGCTAAAGATCAACAGAACCAAGAAGATAAGAGAGAGACCAGAAGACACTGCCATATGCCTTGACATGTGACAGGCTAAGGACCAAGGATCACTGGTAGCCAGCCCCAAGCAACCATAGTCTTCAGAAATAAAACATCACTTTTATTACACCTTGAATTGGACATTTTCTCATCCTCAAAGTATGAGCAAAATATTTACATTGTCTAAACCAACTATTTAATAGTGTTTTCTTGAGTAGTCTAGAAAATTAAAACTTCTGATAAATGAATAAATAAAAGTTAGTATTTACATATAATAGAATGTTATCAAGCAAGATACAAAGTTTACTAAACCAAAGTAAAATATTGGTGAAATTTGAAAACCTGTTGCTCAGTGAAAAAAAAGCCAATCACAAATGGCCATTCTTTGAAATGCCCATTTATTTGCAAGGTCCAAAATAGGCAAATTCATAATGACAGATGGTAGCGTAGTAGTCTTCTAGAGATAGAGTAGTGAAAGCTGGGATTATAATTTATGGGTCAAGGATTATTTTATGAATGAGAAAATATCAAAATTGATTGTGCCATGTTTAGACAGCTCTGTGACTACATGAAAAGCCATGGAATTTTTCACTTTAAATGGATGAATTGAAAAATATGTGAACTACATCAAAATAAATCTGCTTACAAACTGAAAATTAATATGGACATATCAATATAAATATATTTATGAAAAAGTGTAACATGGAATAATCAGGTCTTCAGTTGTTCATTGGCCCATATCAGCAGTGTACCCCTGTAAATTATCAATTTATTAATTAATTATATTAGGACATTCTATATCTCTTTTTTTATGGCTTTTTCATCTCCCAAATCAAAGTCTGTAAAGGCCTAAAGAGCACCTTGTATGTAGAGGACATTTACATTACTCCATAGAAAATAATGAACTTTAAATGCATCAAGGACAGAACATAAGAGTAAAAACCATAAACTCTTAAAAGCAAGCTTGCCTTTGATAGTGATTATTTAGATATGACAGCAAAAGCATGAAAAACTAAAGAAAAAGAGAGAAAACCAACTTCTTCAAATTTAAAGGTTTTGGTAAATCAGTGGACACTATCAATAAGGTAGAAATATCAGACAACCCTTACAATGGGAGAAAACAACTGCTGACCATATATCTAAGAAGGGTTTAGAATCCAGTATATTAAAAAAATGAAACACCACCACCACAACAAAAAAGAACCAAATGAAAAATGAGCAAAAGTCTTGAATAAATATTTCTCTGAAGAGGATATACAAATGATCAATAAGCGCATGAAAAGATGTTCAAGATCATTGGTCTTCTGGAAAATGCACATGAAAACCACCATGAAGTATCACTTCACAGCCACTTGGATTGCTATTACTAAAATCAAAACAAAAACAAAACAAATCAGATAATATTGTTGAATTACCCTATCCCCAGCAATTCCACTTCCTGTAATTCACCCCAAGAAGTTGGAAGCAGGAAATCGAACAGATGTTTATACACTTGCATTATATCAGCACAATCCACAATAGAAAACAGATGAAAGCAAACCTCCTATCCATCAACAGATCAATGCATAAACAAAATGTGGAATATACACAAGTATAATATTTTTCTGCCATAAAAAAGGAATACATTTCTGACAAACTATACAACATGGATAAAACTCAAAGATATCATGCTGAGTGAACTAAGCCAGAATGAAGAAAAAAAATTTGTAAGATGTAGCATATATGAAATACCTTGAATAAGCACATTTCATTGGAAAGTAGATTATATTATAGTTTACCAGGGGATGCATAAAGGGAATGGGATGGGGAGTATTATTTAATTGGTTCAGAGATTCTGTTTGAGTTGATTAAAAAATTGAGGTGACAAATATTGGTGATGGTAACACAATATTGTAATATAGTCAATATCATGGAATTCTACAATTAAAAGTGGTTAAATCTGAAATTTCAAGTTGTATATGTCACTTTGATAAAATTATTTTTCTAAAGGGAAAGAAAAATGAAGATGCTTAAGTCACTTTCCCTTGATCTAAATGGCCAAAGATACAGATATACCATATTAAAAGGAAGGGAAGTATTATATGACAATGTGTTTTCAGGAAATAGGAGTTCTGTCTATGAGCAGTATAATGAGTTGTGCTTATTTAATATATGTGTATTGGTGTTCATCTAAAAATGGATTTTGGAGCTATTGATAAAAATATATTGACTTCAGTATATTTTCAAAGAAACTATGCAATTATTTTGAAGGGATCTTTTAAAACCTGTAGTGTTTGCTATAGTTACTCTTTGAAAATAACATGAATTATTTCTGTAACCAAATATGTATTTGAATAGAAGATTAAGGGAAATAATGGTGTTTAACTCTGGATTACCTAAGTAATACTGGTATAACCAAGCTAAAAATGGGAAAAAAATAATTAAAATAGGGCATCTATAGTAGCTCTAGACTGTTGGATTGCCTCTTTCATAAGAATGTGTGTTTCTAGAATGTGATCCACCATTCTGGGAGAGAAAATGGGCTGTAAATCTAATTGATTATTGAACTCTAACCTATACTATCAGGCCTGGTGTAAGTAATGATAATAGTATGTTTACCAAAAAATAACAAACTGAACTGGAAGTCAACAAAGGCATTAACTTACAGACTTATAATTACAATCAAGAAGCAAAGATTTAGGTAGTAACACAAATACTGTCCCATCTTGGGGATTTTATAGCATTTCTTAAAAACATTTTTTTTTATTTTTAAAGATACTTAGATTACTTAAAATGGTACATAATAAAATATAAAGGATTACCATATGCCCCACTCCCCACA
>JAQZBX010065831.1:0-16229 GCA_029593785.1 Cabassous unicinctus
CCACGACCATTGGATAAAACAGTTGTGCTTTCAAATCCTGTGGGGTGGAAGTCATGCTTGTCTCTGATTTCTAGGTTTGGATATTTTCCTGATATCAGTTTAGCTCAACTCAACAATAGACAGTTGTTAAATTGAGGGCCTTGTAGGGCAATTGTGACTTGACAAGAATATGGACAGAAAGACAAAGGCATGATTTTAGGATTCAATCCACCCTTAACATTTTCTTTAATATTTTAAAAAATCAGTTAACAATTGCAATCTAGATGGGTTCAAAAGTAAAGCAAACTCACAGATAGTAGTTTTTTATTTTAATACAGGGTTGGGGATTCTTGACACAACAGGCACAAAGGATGTCAAGATTGTAAGTAAGATAATTTGGGAACTGCATCCATCTCTGTTATGCTGATATCACGTCTAGAGAGCATGGGCCCCACCTGCTTAGTAGGATCGTTTTCCCTCCAAAGTAAATAAATGACAATGTCTCTTTCTGATCTAAATGCTCATATTGCTCTGAGTACTAGGTTGGCACATCAGCTAATAAAACATTCCATATTATGTGATACAATCAACATTTGTTAAAAAGATTAAAGGCAAAAATGCTATAATATGACATCAATAGTTAAGTAGTATAATCTTGATTGAAAGCATTTTCAAAAACAATGGAACACCTCACCAGGGTTCACCTCATTGGACACCTACATTGTATTTAAGGGAAATTAGCACTGGAAAATGCCCAGAAAGACACAATTTCTGGTTTCCATTTATCCACTAATATAGAATATTAGAGTTTGATTATTGAGCATTTTCCCCATACTATTGAGCATTTTTCCTCAAAATTGTAGTGTTTTGCTCCCTACTACAATTTTCTTTCATCTTCATAATAAGGCATGGTGAATACAAGATAATAAAGAAGAGGTAAAAACAGTGGGAGACTGGCATTTTTATTTGCATTCTGGGATATATGGAACAATGAATGGTAAGAAGTACTCAAGTATAAATAAATGTAGGAAATCTCAATTTTTATATGCTCCTTAGGGCCGCACACTGTTTAAAATTCTTATTAAGCAATTTCACTCTTGCAACAATTAGAGAGATGAGGTATTATAGACATTATTCTTAATTCTTATTCTTAGATTCTCTATTCTTTATTAATAGAGACATGGGCAAAACACACTTTATTACTGCCATAATAGAGCTTAAAGTTTAGTGTAAGAGAATTATATCAAACAGCTAAACACAAACATGTATCTACACTAAAAAATTGAGTTTTGTGCTTAAGGAAAATATTCCAGGAAAGTATCTTTTTGGAGTTAAATATTTACAATTAACCTTAAACAATGAGAATGAGATAGCAGCCAGAAGAAGGGAGATGAAAATTTTTCTCATCACTGTTGACTAAGCATGGATTGCTCTGAGGTAGACAGAACTTCATTTACTGAGAATAGGACAAATATGCCTGATAACCTGTGATTGAGGGCAAGAGGGTTATATGCTGAGGTTGGAGGTTTTGACCAGGGCAGGACATATTCCTTTTTGCCAAGTTAAATGTTGTATTGCTCACCCAAAGGGGTGCTGGTACAAAATACCAGAAATCTGTTGGCTTTTATAAAGGGTATTTATTTGTGGTACCAGCTATGAAGCATAAGTTTCTTCCCTCACCAAAGTTGTTGCCACATGTTGGAACAAGATGGCTGCTGACATCTGCAAGGGTTCAGGCTTCCTCTTCCTCTTCGGGTCCATATAGGGTAGGATAAGTCTCATCTCTATCCTGGGGCATATTTCTCTCTAACCTCAGCTGCTCTGGTCTCTACACAAGCTCAGCTGTAGACTACCAGTCTCTCTCTCTCTACCCGGGGCCTCTGCCATGTCTATGGAGCCATCTCTATTCCTCTGTGTTCTCCTGTGTGTTTATTTCCCCAGGCTCCAGCATCAAAACCTCCCACTCTCTCATCTGCCATGTGTTTTGTCCTACTGATGTGGCCCAATCAAAGCCTTAATCATTATTTAATCAAGTAAAAGTGAAATCTCTGAATTTAATACAATCTAATACACCCAGAGGAACAGATCAGGTTACAAACATAATCCAGTATCTATTTCTGGAATTCATAAATATATGAAACTGGTAAAAGTGATTTTGAATCTAATTATAAAATGAAGTCACTTATTTTTTAAAAAGATTTATTTATTTATTCTGTCCCCCATGATGCCCTCATCTGTCTGCTAATTGTTTGTGCTTGCTGTTGGCTTTCTGTGTCTGCTTGTTCTGTGCTCACTGTGTCTACTCATCTTCTTTAGAAGGCACTGGGAATGAAACCCAGGACCTCCCACGTTGGAGGCAGATGCCCAATCCATTCAGTCACATCTACTCCCTGCTCATTGTGTCTCCTCATTGCATCAGCTTGCTGTGTCAGCTCAATGTCTGCTCACCTTTTTTAGGAGGCACTGGGAACTGAATCCAGGACCTGCCATGTGGGAGGCAAGTGACCAATCACTTGAGCCACATCTGCTGCCGTAGTGTTTGGTTTTAAGCAAGGAAGTGTTGCGATCTAATTAATATTTTTAAAATATTCATTTTGAAAGGATCTGAATACATTTTAATTTTAACTGACCATGGAATGTGTTTTAGTTTGCTAAAGGTTATGAAGACAATGAGTTGGCTTTTACAATGGGAATTTATTAACTTAGAAGCTTACAGTTCCAGGGTTTAGAAAAACATCCAAATGAAGCCAACAGGTGAAGCTCACTCCCTGAAGACTGGCTGGTGGTGATCCTGGATTCCTGTCAGATGGCAGGGAACAATGGCTGTGTCTGCTGGTCTCTGCCTTCTCCTCTAGGCTCTCCTCTGGGCTCTGTTGCTTTCAGTTTCTGGTTGCTTCCTCAGTAGCTTTGTCTTTCAGCATCTGTGGATTCCTCTCTGAGTTTCTTTGGCTTTCCCTCTGCTAGGTACTCATGATTTCAGCTTTTGGAGGTCTTTCCCTGTCTCTGTGGCCTTTTTTCTCTGTGTATTCAGCCCACTTATAAAGGACTCTGATAAGAGGATTAAGATACACCCTGGGCAATGCCTTACTGAAGTAATCTAGTCAAAGGGTCCCACCTACAATAGTTTCAAACACACAGGAATAGATTTATTTAGGAACATAATTTTCCAGGTTCTGCAAAAGAGTTAAACTACCTCATAATGGAAGACTCATCTTAGGAAAGATATGAATGCTCTCCAGTGTGATACACAAGTTTTAGACAATTCCTATCATAAACCTGACAAGATATTTTTTGAAGATTTTGACAAGCTGCATGTAAAATTCCTATGGAATGAACACTCAAGGAGACTTAGCATATCTATTTTGAAAAAAAATGAAGAAATTGAGAGACACTACTTGATTTCAATAATCATTACGTAGCTTATGAACACTCTTTGGAGTTGTTGCGGGGATATACACATTAATCAGTGGAATAGAATGGAGAATCCAGAAACACATCAAAACAAAATATGCCCAAGTGTTTTTTGGCAATAAGCAGGACTAATTCAATGATAAAAGGATCCCTTTCTCAAAATGTTGCTGGACCAATTGGGACAGAATTAAACTTAAAACATTTCCTCATATCTCATGCAAAATTTATCTCATATGGATCATGAATTTAAATATAAAACAAATTCAAAAACAACTTTTCATAAAATCCAAAGAGTAAATCCTCAAGATCAAGCATTAGGCAGTGTTTTTTGAATTGACACCAAAAGTGTCATTTGTAAATGAAAAATTGGTAATTTGGTCTTCAATGGAATTATACAACTTGTTCTGCAAAAGACCCTGTTACAACATTCATTGTTGGAGGGAATGTAAAATAGTGTAGCCCCTGTGGAAGAAAGTTTGGTGGTTTCTCAGAAACTTATGTGTAGAATTACCATATGACCTGGCAATCTCACTGCTATGTTAACACCCAAAGGAATTGAAAGCAGGCACTTGAACAGATATTCTCACACTGGTATCCATGGTGCTGTTATTCACAATGGCCCAAAGATGGAAGCAGCCTAAGTCCCAGTGTTCATGAAGTGATGATTGGATAAACAAAAAGTTGTCTATACACATTATTCAGCTGTAAAAAGGAATGAAGTTCTGATATATATGACAACAAGGATGAGCCTTGATGACATCGTGATGAGTGAAATAAGCCCATCATGAAACAAGGAACATATGATTTCACTCACATGAAATAATTACAATAAAGAAATTCATAGTGTTAGAAATTTGACTATAGATTACCAGGGACTAGGGTGGGTGTAAGGAATGTTCAGTTAATGTTAAATTGTATCGAGTTTCTATTTTAGGTTTTAGAAACGTTTTGTTAAGGGATGGTGGTGATGGTATCACAACATAGTCAATGTGATGAACAGCACTGAGTTATATATTTGAATGTAGTTAAAAGGGGGAATATTAGGTTAGTAGGTTTTACAAAATGCATAAGACTGTACAACACAGAAAGTGAACACTAATGTAAACCACAGACCATAGCCAATAGTGCAACTATAATAATGTTCTTTCATCAATTCTAATGTATGTACTACACCAATGCACAGTGTTAAGGATAAGGTGGTACATGGGAATGCTTTATTTCATGCATGACTTTTCTGTAAACCCACAACTTCTTTAATAAAAAATTGTAAAGAAGGATAAAAACAAGTTACACACTGGGAGAACATATTTGGAAACCACGTATCTGACAAAGGACTTGTATCTAGGATAAATGAAAAATCCTGAAAACTCACTCCCAGCTGCTTTGCACTGGAAATCCTCAGTCTGATTTCACATACGGATAGCAGTAATGTGGCCAATGATTTCACTTGCCTTGTCACCACTACAAAGAGCCACATGTAAAAACATGGTTGAGCCCCACAAATGGCCCCTGCACAGTAATATTGTGGCAAAATGAATTGAGTGTAGCAAATTGTTATTCTAAATCTTGCTCATCGGGTTTAAAAATATAAAAATCAGAATAGACCATGAAAGAACTGCTTATTTTGTTCCCACACAAACCTCACAGTAGCCTTCTGCCCCATGTTCTGTTTTCCTCCTCTTTATATTGATGGTGACAGAGAGCCAGAGAGACCTTAAGACACTCCAGACAAGTGACAGGTTGAGAACAATGCTCAGGCAGTCCAGCTCCTGACTCTTGATTACACTTGTAGGATGTGGACATTATGGAATGCAAGGAACTGAGAGTTGGATCAGAGCCACTGATGGAAAGCCTTTCAGGAACCTAGTTCAGTCTCTCACTGAGAAACAAACTTTGCAATTTCAATTATTTTGTGTATTTTTCACTTCTTGGAGACAATGTTCAAATTATCATAGTAAAGGCTAACTTGAGAAATTCACAAGAATGGAAAATAACATAGGTTTTGTTTATTGACTTCTACCCTAGAAACCCCCCCACAGAGAGCACCTGGAAGGAACATCTTGGGACAGGTTCCAAGGACCAGGGGGTGCAGGAGGGGCCTAAGCATCCCCTGTAGGGCTTCTAGGTTCCCTGCCAAGCTGTGCTCCCAGGGATGAGAACACTGGCTTGGGCTTGCACAGCTTCCAGCTGGCGGTGTGATCCTGGACATGTCACCCTCTCAAAAAATTCACCCACACACTGTGGACATCTACTGCCTGGACAGGGTGAGTGGGATGGAGAAGGGGAGGACTCTGGGCCGGCAGGGCCTAAGCAGGGAGGCACGTGGGACGTCACAGACGCCCACTGCACTGCACGCGGCTCTTTCCCCTGGGACTGGCCAGATGGGTGGCGGCAGGGATGGGATCGCGCGTATCAGCCGCCAGGTGGGCAGCAGAGGCCACGTGCGGGGCGCCTTTGCTCCCCAAAGGGAGAGTGGAAGCTTTCCGCTGCGCTCCGACGCATCCCCATGCGCAGGAACAGCCTCTTCCGCCCTCTGCCGGCTCAGCCCTCCTCGGAAGGTCTGAGATCAGCGCCCAGCTTCGCGGCGTAGCCTCCATGCTGAGGCCCTGAGCTTCCTCCCGCGGGACCCACGGGACAGGCGACCGCGGCTCCGGGACATCTCGGCCGCAGTGAGTGAAGAGCTCCGTGTTCCAGCTGGTGCTGGGGAGCGAGCGTGGCCCGGCTGCCCTGGGAGGTTCTTAAAAGACAGAGCACAGGGCCTTGCATTCTCTGCTCTGTCCCCTGTGGGTTTTTTCCTCGTGTAATACTGTAGCAAGACTTCTTTTACCAAAATATCGGTTCCTTGAAGATTTGCACGCTCGAAATCATGGCCTACTGCGAATTTTTTTTTTGTTTGTAACGGATTCAGGATTGTTCTGGGGATAATCCTGATAGATTCAGAGAAAGGAAGGTGCAAAATATTAGAACCTGCCAGTCGGATAAGTTGGGGACAGGATGGTCCTGGCTGAGCCTTTTCAGAGCCGAGGGGAAAAGGCAAGTGGTGAACCTATGCAAACCCCACTTTTATTAATGTTTTAATGGTTAATTTTCCTTGCGACACTATCAGAGTTTAAAAAGTTAGAAAATATGTCAAGGACGAGTGTTAGAAATGCCAATATTATTATAACTTAATATATTACCAACTAAAAAATCCAAAATACATTATATTTTTCCTGGCCTTATTGTAAATAAATATACTTCTTCTTTGTTTTTTTTTTTACCTGGAGGTCCCAGGAATTGAAGCCAGGTCCCTCCATATGGGATAGGGAATCCCAACCATTTGAGCCACATCCGTCCCTTCTCTTCTTTGTTTTAAATTGTGAATTTGACACTTTCTAATTTCTCATGACCCAGTGATGATTTTAAATTATTTTTAATTTAACTCTAGCTTACTGAAATGTCTTTCATTTCACTGACTGATATTGTTTAAAATATATAGAGATCTATTGACAGAGCGGTAGAAGTGATTCTTGCACAGTGTGAGAATGTACTAAACACCACTGAATTGTACCCTTTTAAATGGTTAGTTTTACTTAAAAGATATTAGAAATGTATACATATATAAGTGCAACCTCCAAACAGGAATAAGTTTGCACAAAATAAAATTCTTTCATTAAATTAATTTTAGAAGTTCTCTACTAAGTGGTGGTTTTATACTACCTACTTCTACATACTGCATAAAACTAAGATGAAATTTCTACAGACTTTAAATTGTTAGTGGGGAGTGGATGTGGCTCAGTGGTGGAGTGCCAGCTTCCTACATATGAGTACCCAGGTTCAATCCCCTGCCTCCCAGTACCTAAAATTTTTTTTTTTATTTTAGTATATTTAAGAGCCATGACTGCTGTTTTTCGAAAATCACATATATTCATTAAACTAAATTTCTCCTGTTAAAAATTCAAAATCTGAATGCACTTAGTCACTTTTGTATATCTCCATTTGAAAGTGAAATTAGGACATCTATCATCTCAATTTTTAGATGCTTCTTTCCCATAACAATATTTTCATCTGGAGATCATCATTCTCAAATTCTTTTCTTTTTTCTCTATTTTCAAATTTGAAAATATATTCACATGTCTTGCTAATTTTTACATTAATCAAAAATACTTCCAAAGTTACTTTCATTTGTGGTCAGCAAGGGGATAATAGCCATCCAACCACCTTTATGTATTGTCAAGATATTTTGTTGAGCTTCATTAACTACTCTCTTAGGTCAATCCTACACTGATAAATTGCATAAATATTTGTAATCTATTTGCTTCAAGAATCTTTTGATTTCAAAATAGTATATTTCTTCATCTATTACATGTATTAGATACATCTGATATTATATATACATTAGAGAGATGTTCATTTGTGTGCAAAATGTCCTGATTATATTTGCACCCTTATAGCCTTGGCACATAAAGGAAAATTCCAGCATCTTAAAACCATCAATATTTCTACACCTTGCAAATCCCTGCCATGATCAAGTCATTACCTCATGCCCCTGATAGGCACTGAAATCTCTAAATAGACTCCTGGAGGGGAGAGACAGAGAGAAAATCCCTGTAGTCTGGCCAAGCTTCTCTATTGATGACACTTGAAACTCACATGCACAGACTGACAAAAGACAGCCACGAACAAAAAATCCGAATTGAGGTTTGAGCCACCTCCAGAGGCCACAGAGAATGAGCTTAAGGAAAATTCTGGAGTAGTATGCCCCTAGCTTGGAGGAGGGAATTATATTAGTAAACGTCCTTCTCCATGGCTTTCATCATGGGGCAAAGGGCCAGCACTTTCAGAATATGCTGCAGAGGATGGGGTTCCTCTGAAAAGTTGGAATCCCTATATCCTGCTATTTCCTCAAACACCCAAGGCTTTCAGGGACTATTCACACATTTCCCCCTTAGTAGTGTCAACCTGAGAACTAATAAACTAAGCTGCAAAGCAAGAAAGCATTCCCACAGAGAACTCCTAACTGATACTCCCTCCCCTGATACTCATGTACACCAATTTTAACATTTTCCCACATTTCTCATATTATTCTATCAGTTCATATCTCTATTGATCTATCATTTTCTAAACATTTGAGTGTAGGTTGTGTATGTCATGTTCCTCAAATATATTTCCATGCACGTTTCCTAGAATCAATTATATTCACTTCTGTAACCACCTTAAAGATGGTTATGAAGTTCAAGAAATTTAATATAGATACAACAAAGTCTTTATTCAAATTTTTTCCTATGAGCCAGCAATATCCATTGTTTTAAGTGAGGTACCAGGGTTTGAACCTTGGACCTTGTATGTGGGAAGCAGGCACCCTACCCCTGAGCTACATCTGCTCCCTGCTTCTCAAATCCTTTTGAGACTTTTCTCCTCCATTGTTACATTCCATCTAGGATCATGTATTGCATTTAATTGAGTCTTTCGATGTTCTTTTCTTAAATGTAGAAACATATATAGCAAACTTTCCCATCTCAACCACTCCCAAGCATACAATTCAATGGTATTAATAGCATTCACAGTTTACTACGCTCATCACCATCCATTACCAGAATTTTCTCATCAACTCAAAGAGAAACCATACACCAATTATGTGTTATCCCGCTTTCCCTTACCTCTACTCTTGGTAATCTGTACTGCGCATGCAACTTATCCTGGGCTTGCATCCATGGACCCAAAAATTCCCCCTCCACAGGAATCCTACAAAACCCCCATCCCCAGGAATCAGTTTATCTTCCTGACCCCACTTGCCTTGGTATGTCCCAAAGTACACACTCCTTTGTCCCAAGCAGCTGTACCTGACTGCCCTTTCATAGTGCTCTGAGATGTTAAGCTTGAGGTGACTATACAGATTCAGTCCTTCAGGCTGCCACCAGACAAACTGTCACAGATATACATGCCCCCAATATGTCGACAAGTTTTGCTCTCCTCTTTCCTGAACTGGGACCTGGGACCCTCATTGAGAGCATGAGCCAGCTCCTTGAAGAGGCAGTGAGGGATGTTGGATGGGCCTACAAAGGGACTGTGTAGTTTTCTTACCATTTTTAAGTTGTATTTTTATGATTCAGTATTTCCCTTGTTAATGAAACTCTTTAGGTGTATTCTGGAGCCTTGAGAAAGATAGCTGTGTTAGGTTTTGCTTGTTGCTCAATACTACTGTTGGGAGACAGAACTCAGGAATGTCTCACTATGACATCTTGGTGACCTCACCCTACTGTTATTTTAAATAAGTTATGATTTATGTGCATAAAACTCACCCTTTAGTGTATAGTTTTATTTACCGTCCTGTAACAACTACCACATTCAAGATATAGGTTACCCCTAAGTTTCCTTGTACTCTATTGCAGTCAATACTTTCTCCTTTCCCAAACACTAGCAGGCACTAAGCTGTTTTCTGTCTTCTCATGTTTCCTTTGTCAGAATATCAAACAAATGTTTTCATATAGTATGTTGTCTTTTGAGTCTGGATTTTTTGCTTAACAGAATGCAATTAAGATTCATGTGGGTTATGTTAACTTGTAATTCCTTTTTACTGCTGAGTAGAATTCCATTGTCATGATGTACCACGCTTTTATCTATTTACTAGTTGAAGGATACATGTTTTTTTTTTGAGTTTTTGATGTTTATAGTTAAAGTCACTAAAATATTTGTGGACAGATTTTTGCAAAAATGTAAGTTTTAAAATCCCTAGGTTAAATTCATAGGAGTTGAATTGGTGGGTCACATGGCAAGTATGTTTTACTTTATAAGAAATCATCACAGGTTTTTGAAAAGTAGCTGTTCTATTTTGAAAGCTCACTATCAATATGTATGAGATTTCTAGTCACTCGATATTTTCTCCACCACTTGTTATTGTTTATTTGATTTTTATTAAAAAATTCACCACTTAGGTGTTTAGTGGTACCTCATTGTACTTTTTAAAAAAAATTATTGAAGTATATCACTCTTACATGAATATACATAAACAATAAGTGTATAGTAATAGTTGTGACCTTACAGAACAAACATACATAACATCATACAGGGCTCATACCTCACCCTACCACCAATACCTTGCATTGTTCTGAAACATTTTTAGCTAATGATTAAAGAGCATCCTCAAAATATTACTACTAACCAAAGTATTTTCCCCCAACCCATACTACTATTATTATTATTTATATCATTTATACATGAACATACATAAACAATAACTGTATAGCAAAAGTTGTGAAATTACAAAGCAAACATTCATAACATCATACAGGGTCCCGTACATCAACCCTCCACCAACACCTTGCATTGTCATGAGATATTTTTACAAATTATGAAATAATATTGTCAAATTCTTATTACTAGTTATAGTCCTTTTCTTACATGTGGTGTATTTTTCCTCCAACCCATCCTACTATTATTTTTTAAATATATTTTTATGACAAAAGTTGTAAACTTACAAAGCAATCATGCACATATGCAGAATTCCCAAACAACACCCTGGTGGAATTTGTTACAGATTATGAGCTATCATCCAATTATTACCAGTTCCACAGCATACATTTGGCACAAATTTTCCATACTCCCCCATTATCAACACAGTGTATCTTTGACATAGATGCCAGAATATTACATTATTACTCTTAACCGCACTCCATAGGTCACTCCAGTTGTATTTCTCCTATGCTTTTCCACATTCCCACCACCGTGCAATACTTATGTACAACTACTCTAGCTCACAAAGGACACTCTTGCATCTGTACCATCAACCACTATTCTCATCCACCTCTGGGTTTACTGTGCTATTCAGTCCCTAGATTATTCTCTCGCTTTCTGTCAATTGGCATTTACATCCCTAGATTACCATTTTCAGCCACATCCCCATTTACAAACCAGCTGTTACTCACTATAATGTGTTACCAACTCTGTACTTTTCCACACTTTTACAGTAAAGCTAATTAAAACTTCTATATACATTAAATATAAGTAGTCCATCTGAGTCCTCCTCTTATCTCCTTTAAGAATCCACCACATACCACCAGGTCTTGAAGATATTTTTCTACATTTTCTTCTAGAAGCTTTATGGTTCTTGCTTTTATATTTAGGTATTTGATTCATTTTGAGTTAATTTTTGTATAGTGTGTGAGATAGGGGTCATCTTTCCTTCTTTTGCTATGGATATCCAATTTTCTCAGCACCATTTGTTGAATGGACTGTTCTGCCCAAGCTGGGTGGGTTTGACAGGCTAGTCAAAAATTACTTGTCCATAGATGTTTGAGGGTCTGTTTATCAACCATCAATTTGGTTCCATTGGTTTTTGTGTCTGTCTTTATGCACTACCATGCTGTCTTTTCCACTGTAGCTATGTAATACAACTTAAAGTCTGGAGATGAGAGTCTTCCAACTTTGCTTTTTCTTTTTAAGATGTTTCTGGCTCTTCAGGAGCACTTACCATTCCAAATAAATTTGATAATCATGTTTTCCATTTATTTAAAAAATGCTGTTGGAGATTTATCAGGATTGCATTGAATCTATATATCAATTTGAGTAGAATTGACATCTTAGTGATAGTCTTTCATTCCATGAGCATGGAATGTTCTTCCAATTATTTAGGTCTTTTTAAAATTTCTTTTAACAATGAGCTGTAGTTTTCTAAGTACGAGTGTTTTGCATCGTTGGTTAAGTTTATTCCTGAACATTTTGGTTTTATCTGTCATATTTTATTTTCACCACTATTTTGACACTTTTAGTTACTTTTATTGACATAACCTTCATTTCTAGACTCTCTTCCAGGCCTCTCTCCTGCCTTTTCTTTTCAGACTGTAGCACACCCTTAATTTTAGCTGCAAAGCAGGTCTCTTGGTTACAAACCCTCTCAGATTATGTTCATGTGTGAATATTCTAAACTTGCCTTCATTTTTGAAAGACAATCTTGTCAGATATAAGATTGTTGGCTGGAAGTTTTTTTCTTGCAGTATCTTAAATATATCATACCACTGTCTTCTTGCATCCATGAATTCTGATGAGAGATCAGGACTTAATCTTATTGGGTATCCCTTATTTGTTATGCAAGGTTTTTCTCTTTTTGCTCTCCAAATTCCCTGTCTTTGGCATTTGACAATCTGATTAGTATGTGTCTCAAACGTGGTCTATTCAGATTTTTTCAGATGGGAGTACGTCGTGATTCTTGGACATGGATATCTATGTCCTTCAATAGGGTTGGGAAATTTTCTACCACTATTTCTTCAAATATTCCTTCTGCCCCTTTTCCCTTCTCTTCTCCTTCTGGGACACCCATGACACATGTGTTTTCACATCTCTTGCTGTCCTTTAGTTCCCTGAGGCCTTGTTAAAGTTTTTCCAATCTTTTGTTCATCTGTTCTTTTGTATGTTCACTTTCAGAGGCCATTCCTTCAAGCTCACCAACCCTGTCTTCTGCCTCCTCAAATCTGCTGTTATATGATTCCAGTGAATTTTTAATTTCATTTATTGCACCTTTCATTCCCATAAGATCTGCTGTGTTTCTTTGTATGCTTTCAAATTCTTCTTTGTGCTCATCCAATGTCTTCTTAATATCCTTAGTTTCTTTAGCAGTCTCATTGAACTTATTAAGGAGATTTGTTTGAATATCTATGATTAGTTGTCTCAACTCCTTTATGTCATCTGGAGGCTTACCTTGTTCCTTTAACTGGGGCATATCTTCCTGTCTTGGGATGGATTCTAATTTTTGGTTGGTGTCTTGGCATCTAGGTTACTAGAGTATTTATTCTGGGTGCAGGTTTCTCTTTAGTTGAGGGCCTCCTGCCCTTTCTCCTTTGCTGGTTGTGTAGTAGGAGCCAAGGATGTAGTTGGTGCTGGAAGCTGTGGATGCTCAAGCTACCCTCCTTCCCTCAAGGACCAGTGAAGCTTCTCCCCACTTTCTCCTTTGCTGGGGATAGGGACAGAGCCACAGCGGTGTGGAATAATCCAAGTCATGCAGGCCTAGACTGTAGTTATGCAGAGAGACTGATGAAGCTCCACGCTTCCTTTTCCCTGGTCTGGGGCAGGGATGTGGCTGTAGGTGTGGGCAGCAATCTATGCAGTGTAGGTCCAAGATGACCACAGTTGCCCCAGTAGATATCCAATTATTCACTCTGTGCCAGCTAAATATTCCTGCAGTTACCTGGATAAGCTGGTGCAGGGCCCGTCAGCTTCCTCCCTGCTAGATGTGGGGCTGAAGCCTAGGCAAGGGTTGCAGGCCAATCTGGGTGAAAGAAACCAGTCTCTACCATCACTATGATTTTCAGTCAGCCTGGCTTCCCCTCATGCTGGGGATGGAGTCAAAATGGTGGCTACCAGCCTCCTTCTGACTTGGAAAGGCTCAAACTTTAGCTGTTCTTGGGGTTATACTTTAGCCACTCGAAATGACTAATCAGTAGCTGAAATTGGTGACTAACCGTCTCTTCATCCCCTGTTTTTGGGAAATGGAGATTCAAATTCCTGCCACAGAATATCTCCTGGGGTGGCTTGTGCTGCCAGTGTAGGATGATCACTGGCCTCCATGGCATGGCCTGTAATTTCCCAGAGATGCTGGTTCAGCTCCCCACAACTTCCTTCATGCCCTAGGTGGGCCTGGGGCCTATGGTATAGTGGCAATCTGATATAGATGGAAAAAAGCCAGCCCCTACAAACACTGTGATATTCAGGTAGCCATGCTTCCCCTCATGTCAGGTGTGGAGTTAAGATGGTGGCCACCGACATCTTTCTTACTTGGACAGATTCAAACTTTAGCTATTCTTAGGATTATACTTTAGCCTGCTGAATTTACTAATCAGTAGCTGAAGCTGCATCCCAACCATGTCTTCCTTCCCTGTTTTGGGAAGTGGAGCTTCCAATTCTAGCTGCAGAACAGCTCCCAAGGTGGTTTGTGCTTCCAGTGGAGCATGGGCACTGGACTATGTGGCATGGAGGGCTCTACTTATGAATCGCCTGTGCAGATTGGCAGTTTTCTTCTTCCACTCTTTCAAGGATGTTTCAGGATGCACTCTTGGTCTCCTGCAGCCCCCAAATAAGTGCTCTAGTTAGTTGTGGGTGGTCACCAACTGCCCAGTACAAGGAGCTGATTCTCAGAGCTCTCTTGCTGGTTGTCTCTCCCTCATTTTTGAATGAAAATTTTGCTGGATACAGAATTCTTGGTTGGGAGGTTTCATTTTTTCTTTTTTTTCAGTATCTTAACTATGTCATGCCATTGCTTTTCTTTGGTAATTCTTTCCTCTGCCTCTTCAAATCTGCTGTTAAATGCTTCTAGAGTATTTTTAGTATTTCATGATGAACCTTTCATCCGTGTATGATCTGTTATCTTTTTATGTATGTTTATAATTTTTTCTATATGTTTCCCCGGTGTCATTTTTTTTTTTTAAGTTACCAAGACTGGGGAATGATCCCAGGACTTGAGCCACATCAGCTCTCTTGAGTTGGTTTTTTGTTGCTTGCTTGTTTTTGGGAGGCACCAGAAACTGAACTCAGGACCTCCCATGTGGGAAGCAGTTGCTCAAGTGCTTGAGCTACATCTGCTCCCCTCTGAGTATCTCCTTGATATCCTTTATCTCTTCATTTCATTGAGTTGATTAAGGGATATTTGTTTGGCTGTATTGATTAGTTGTTCCATGTTGTGCTTCTTTTCCTGCTTTTTAGTTTGTTCATTAGACTGGGCCATGACTCCCTGTTTCTTGGTATGGCTTGTAAGACTTTTGCTGATGTCTAGGCATCTGTTTATGTTGATGGGCCTATTCAAGTGTTAGTTTCTCTTTCTAGCCTAGGGTTTTATTTTTGTTTGGTTTTGTGTTGAGTCCTCTTTAACACTTGATTCCATTTATTCTATATCTTTGTGGTTGCCTGTGTTCAATGGAAATATATTAGATCCACAAAAATGAAGGAAAGAGTAGAAAAAAGAAAAATTAAGAAATAAAAAAGAGAAAATCAGAGACAGAAAAAAAATATTAAGAAGGAAAAATAGTAAACAAATAAAACTTTTAAAAGGTGTCAGAAAGAAACAGGAAATAATAAAATAAAGTAAAAGAGAAGATAAATGAGAAGAAAAAAAGAAAGAAAAAACAGGGAAAGCAAAGATGAGAGAAAAAATGAAGGAAAGAAAATAAATAGAGGGAAAGAGAAAAAGAAAAAAAAGGTAAAAATACTAATAAAAGATTAAAAGGAGGAAAAGAAAAAGAAAAGGGGGAAATGAAAGATAAGAAATGGTAAAAGAAGTAAGGAAAGAAAAACAGAAGAAAAATTAATAAAGAGGAGAAGAAATAAAACAAAGGAAATCAAAACAAAACAAAAATCTGGGCCTCACTCTCAGACCACCAGAGCTGGCTGGGCTCCTCCTCTCAGGTTCCCTGTTTTGTCCAATCTGTCACCCCATAGTCTCCCCCAATCCCCACAGGTATCTGGGTAAAGAGAGAAAGAGAAAGGTGTAGAAAGAGAGAAAAAAAAAAACAGGCCTCCCCTCTCAGGCCACCAGGAACCCACTTGTCTACTTCTATCCACCTGCTTGTATCTGCCATTCAAACACCCTGAAGCTGGCATCTACACCACTATCCAGATAAAGAGAAAAAGGAAAAAGGAAATAGGGGGAAAAAAAGAGGGAGAAAAACCTCTAACTAAGTTCTCTCAGCTCTCCCCATGGCTTGCCCCATTCTTTGAAACCTAAGCACTCTACCCTGGTGATTGTGAAGAGCAGAGGGGAGACAGGACAACACCTCATCACTTAAACCATCACAGCTTTTGATTCACTGGGTGTAGTTCCTCCCTAGACTGCCAGGCCCATATGAGCCCCAGACAGTGGAGTTATTTACAAATGC
>JAQZBX010065832.1:0-16227 GCA_029593785.1 Cabassous unicinctus
ATTATCATTTTTTCCCCAAAAGACCACAGAATTTTATTGGCAGAAATATGAAAAAATATATATATATATATACAATAAGTACACAAACAAAATACATCTGCTCTGCTCTCCCATCTTATCAGAGACTTAGCTGCAAAGAGAAAAAAAACATCTCCTATAACAGCTTTATGTCCTAGCTCTTCACTGTCAACTCTTTGGTGGGAATGGAAATATTCATCTCTTGTCCATGGCTTTTGACCCCTATCTGCAATGCCAAGCCCCAGCCCTACATAGGCAACTTGAACCTGCATGTTGTGGATTTTGGCACTCTATTCCTCTACTGCTAATGGTGCTCAAATTACTTTTCAGTGGCCCTAATCAGATAAATCACTACATATGTGATGTGAAACCTATTTTGAAACTGGTTTGCAAAGATATGCACATTGTTTAGTACCTTAGCTATTGTCAATTCAGGAATGATGGTGGTTGTGGTTTTTATTGTCCTTTTCGCTGCTTATATACTCATACTGTACAGTCAGGATGCGCTCATCCACAGGGTGATGCAAAGCTCTCTCAATCTTTACCCGCATATAATGGTTTTAGTTTTTGTGTGTGTGTGCATTGCATCTATATTTAAGTTCTACCTAATGGCAGTGAGAACAAGGACAGGGAAATCTCTGTGTTTTATATTGTGGTTTTCTTCTTGCTGAATCCTCTCATCTGACAAATATGGTGATGAAAATTGGTTTGCAGAAGGGATGATCTCAAATGTCACATTCAGAATTAAAGTACATAAGGTGATAGCCATGGTGCCTCCAATACTGTGCCCCAGAATAGTTATCATTAGAGATATTTTAGTAATAATTTAAGCTTTTTTTTGGAGTCTTGCTTATTGGCCATTACCTAATATAGGCCAAATAATTTATTTACTGTTACTCCTATAGAAATCTGCACTTTAAAGTGCTTAACTAGTTCCAGGTGTTACCACTTGAATTTGAAGACTGCAAAGCCTATCTTAAAGTATATCATTAATCATGTCACACCCCTATCCAAAGATTTACTGGAAGACACTTTTCCTTTTAATAAAATCCAAACTTCTCTAATGTAATTTAAAAATCTCTTTACATTGGACTGCATTTACCTTGCTAATCTTAGAATCCACTGGATTGGAATAAAGTACTGTTTTACACAATGATAATAGGTGTTCCAGTCAAGGAGAAACCTTGACATTCAATTTTTATCTCTGGGTCTTGGCAATTTGCTTAATTTGTATTACAAGTGTTTTTGAAATATGTATGAGAATGTGGTCATATTAGGATTTGAAAAGATGTTGTAAGATGACGTGACTATAACACAAAATTTTAGCATGGTGTACATCATAATGGAAAGAAAGATTAAGATTTTTCCTTATTACCCTACTTTTCTGTTGATTTTACTACGCTAGAATATTTTTTACATTTTTAAAATTTTACTGAAGTATATCATTCATACATGAACGTATATAAATAATAAATGCATAGTAAAAGTTGTGAACTTAAAAAGCAAACATGCATAACATCATACAGGGGTCACATATATCACCCCACCTCCAAAAGCTTGCATTGTTGAGAAACATTTGTCACAAATCATTAAACAATATCATGAAAATATTGCTACTAACTATAGTCTATATCTTATGATTGTTGTGTTTTCCCACAACCCACCCTATATTATTTTTTAAATATAGTTTTATTAAAGAAGTTGTGAACTTACAAAACAATCATGCACAGATATAAAATTCTCATACAACACTCTTTCACCAACAAACCATGCTGAGGTGAAACATTTGTTACAGACTATGAGATAATGTCATCAGACTATTACCACCAACCATGGTCCATAGCATACATTTGGCACACTTTTTCCGTAATCCCCATTATCAACACAGTATATCTTTGGCATAGCTCCAAGACTATTACAGTATTGCTGTTAAACACTGTCCATAGTTCAAACCAATTGTATTTTTCCTATGCTTCCCCACATACCCAACATCCTGCAATAGTGATGTGTATCCACTCTAACTCAAAGATGGACACTCTTGCATCTGTACCATCAGCCACAATTCTCATCCACCTGTGTGTTCACTGTGTTATACAGTCCCTAGAGTATTCTCTAGCTTTCTTTCAATTGACATTTATGTCCTTAGACTACCATTTCTAACCACATTTCCATTTATAAACCAGCTGCTACACACTATAATGTGTTACCATCAACTCTATCCATTTCCACATTTTTACAGTCAAGTTAATTAAAACTTCTACATACATTAAGCATCAGTATTCCTCCTCAGCACCCCTCTTATCTCCTAATAACCTACACTCTAGGTTTTTACTCCATGTGTTTATTCTTTGTATTTAGATCATATTAAAGAGACCATGCAATATTTGTCCTTTTGTATCTGGCCTACTTCACTTAGCATAATGTCTTCAAGAGTCATCCATGTTATCATATGTGTCCCAAATTCATTTCTTCTTACAGTAGCATAGTATTCCATCAAATTTATATACCACATTTTGTTTATCCATTCATCGGTTGATGGACATTTGGGTTGTATACATCCTTTGGCAATTGTTAATAATGTTACTATGAACATCGGTGTGCAGATGTCTGTTTGAGTCACAGTTTTCAGTTCTTCTGGATATATTCCTTGTAGAGGAATTGCTAGATCATAATGCAATTCTATATTTAGCTCCTTGAGGAACCACAAAACTGCATACAGAGGATGCACCATTTTACATTTCCACCAACAGTGGAGGAGTCTTCCTATTTCTCCATATCCTCTCCTGCACTTATTGTTTTCTTTTTTTTTTTTTTTAATAATTACCCTTTTATGCAGCTTGAGATGATATCACATTGTCATTTTGATCTGCATTTCCCTAATAGCTAATGATATGGAACATTTTTTCACGTGCTTTTTGGCCATTTGTATTTCCTCTGGAGAAATATTATTTAAATCCTTTGCCCATTTTTTAATTGAATTGCTTGCTCTTTTATTGTTGATTTGTATGATCTCTTTATATAGAATTGAAATCAAACCCTTATTGGATATATGGTTTCCAAATATTTTCTCTCATTGAGTGGGCTGCCTTTTTACCTTTTTGACAAAGACCTTTGAATCACAAAAGTGTTTAAGTTTGAGGAGGTTCCATTTTTCCATATTTTCTTTCATTGTTCATGATTTTGGTATAAGGTTTAAGAATGCACCACCTACCACCAGGTTTTGAAGATGTTTTCTGACATTTTCTTCTAGGAGCTTGTCACAGTTGGAGATTGTTTATGAATTGTAAAAAGAGAGATTAGGTTTGTAAATTGGTCTGTTCCTCTGGGCAGGATCCCCTTAGATTGTATTAGGTTCAGCTGAGATGTCTTTGATTAAATTATATTAAGATTAGGGCTTTGATTCAACCACATCAGTAGGATGCAACTCAGTTTAAGGCCTTGCCCCCTTGGTGGGATATATAAATGCACACTCACTCAAGAAGACACACAAAAGAAAACACAAGAGCTCCATAGATATGGAAGAGAGAGTACTTTGCCAGTTTTAGTCCTGAAACCCTGGGAAGAGATGTGCCATTCACCTGAAAGTTTGCAGCCAAAGAGAATAGAGCCTTTTGAAGAAGGAAGGAGACACCAGGCAGAGGTAGGCTGTCATCTTTCTTCAACACATGGCAGCAGACTTTGGTGAGGAAGTAACCTTGAGTTGGATTCTTTAGGGCCTTGTAACTGTAAGCTTTTACCCCAAATAAATACCCTTTATAAAAGTCAACAGATTTCTGGTACTTTGCATCAGTACCCCTTTGGCTGACTAATACAGAGCTGTATGGTTCTTGCTTTATATTTATGTCTTTGATCCAATTTGAATTAATTTTAGTATAAGGTGTGAAATAGGGGTCCTCTTTCTTTCTTTTTGATGTGGATATCCAGTTCTTCCAGCATCATTTATTGAATAGACTGTTCTGCCCCAGCTGGGTGAGTTTGACAGTCTTGTCAAAAATTACTTGACCATGGATGTGATGGTCTATTTCTGAACCATCAGTTCAGTTCCATTGGTCTATGTATCTATCTTTATGCCAGTACCGTGCGGTCTTCACCACTAAAGCTAGGTAATATGATTTAAAGTCTGGAAGTGATAGTCCTCCAACTTTGCTTTTCCTTTTAAAGATGATTTTGGCTATTTGGCACCCCTTACCCTTCCAAATAAATTTGATAATTGTGTTTTCCATTTGTTTAAAAAATGCTGGTGGAATTTTTATCAGAATTGTACTGAATCAGTATATCAATTTGGGTAGAATTGACATCTTATTAGTTAATCCATGAGCATGGAATGTTCATCCAATTATTTCGGTCTTTTTCATTTTTTTAAACAATGCATTGTAGTTTTCTGAATACTAGTGCTTTGCATCCTTGGTTAAGTTCATTCCTAAATATCTGATTCTTTTAGTTGCTATTGTAAATGGAATATTTTTCCTGACTTCCTCCTCAGATTGTGCAACACTAGTTCATAGAAGTACCAATAATTTTTGCATACTGCTATTATACCCTGCCACTCTAATGAAATCATTTATTAGCTCTAGCAGATTTGTTGTCAATTTTTCAGGACATTCTGGATATAGGATCATATCATCTGTGAATAGCAAAAGTTTTAGTTCTTCCTTTCTAACTTGGATGCCTTGTATTTCTTTTTCTTGACTGGTTGCTCTAGCTAGAGCCTCTAGCACTATATTGAACAACACTGGTGACAGTGGGCATCCTTGTCTTGTTCCTGATCTCAGTGGGAAAGATTTCAGTCTTTCAACATTGAATACCATGTTAGCTGTGGGTTTTTCATATATGGCCTTTATCATGTTGAGAAAGTTTCCTTCAATTCCTCTCTTTGTAGTATTTTTACAGAAAGGATGCTTTAGTTTGTTAAATGCCCTTTTTGCATCAGTCAAAGGATCATGTGATTTTTCTTCTTTGATTTACTAATGTGGTATATTACCCTGATTGATTTTCTTGTGCTGAATAATCCTTGCATGCCTGCTATAAAATCCACTTGATCATGATGAATAATTCTTTTAATGTGTTGTTGATTCAATTAGCAAGTGTTTTCTTGATGATTTTTGCATCTGTATTCATTAGGGAAATGGTATTGTAATTTTCCTTTTATGTAATATTGTAATCTGGCTTTGGTATTTTGGTGACACTGACTTCATAGCATGAGTTTGTTAGCATTCTTTCTTGTTCAATTTTTTGGAAGACCTTGAGGAAGACTGGTATTAAATCTTCTTTGACTGCATGGTAGAACTCACCTGTGAATCCATCTGGTACTGGGCATTCCATTTTGGAGAATTGTTTGAAAACTATTTCAATCTCTTACTTCAGATTGGTTTTTGAGATCCCCTATTTCTTCTAGTGTCACTGTAGGTTATTCATACACTCCTAGAAATTTTACCATTTCATCTACATTGTCTGATTTTTGCCATACAGTAGTACATAGTATCCTCTTATTCTAGTTCTTTTTCTAGATCCTACAGCTGTGTACTTAGGTCATTAATTTCAGCTCTTTCCTTTTTTAATGAAAATACAGAGGGCTATAAATTTCCCTCTCAGCACTGTCTTCACTGCATCCCATAGGTTCTTGTATGTGGTGTTCTCATTGTCACTGTATCAAGATATTTATTAATTTCTCTCAAAATTTCTTCTTTGACCCAATGATTATTTAAGAGTGTCTTGTTTAATCTCCATATATTTGTGAATTTTCCCTTTTTCCACCTCTTGTTGATCTCTAACTTTATTCCATTATGATCTGAGAAAGTGCTTTATATAATTTCAATCTTGTTGAATTTATTGAGGTCTCCTTTGTGACCCAACATATGGTCTATCCTAGAGAAAGATCCATAAAAACTTGAAAAGAATGAATATCTTGCTGTTTTGCATAGAAATGTTTTAAATATGTCTACTAGATTTATTCAAGCTATCAGTTTCATTATTGATCCTCTGTCCAGAGTTTCTATCCAAAGCTGAGAGTGTATATTGAAGTCTCCATCTATTATTGTAGAGATATGTTTCTCCTTTCAGTTTTGCTATGTTTGCATCATGTATCTTGGGGCATTCTGATTAGATGCATATACATTTTTAATTATTATTTCTTCCTGGTGAATTGCTTCTTTTATTAACATATACAGTCCTTTCCTGTCTCTAGTAAGAGATTTGCTTTTTTAAAATTTATTTTTTATTTTCTTTAAAAGATACTTAGGTTACATAAAATGTTACATAAAAAATATAAGGGACTCCAAATACCCCACTCCCCACACCTCCCACTAATCCCCACATTATCAACTTTTTTCATTAGTGTGGTACATTCATTGGAATTGATGAACATATTTTGAAGCATTGCTACTAAGCATGGATTATAGTTTACATTGTAGTTTACACTCTTTCCCACTCAATTCTGTAGGTTATGGCAGGATATGTTATGGACTGTATCTGTCATTGCAATATCATTCAGGACATTTCCAAGTCCCAAAGGAGCCCCCATATTACACCTCTTTTTCCCTCTCCCTACCTTCAGTACCTCCAGTGGCCACTGTCTCAATATCAATGATATAATGTCTTCCATTGCTAGAATCACAATAAGTCTAAAGTAGAATACCAATAAGTCTACTCTAGTCCATATTTTATTCTCCATTCCTGAGGATTCAGGAATGGTGATGCCCACTCCACCTCTAATTGAGGTCAATTCTATATGGCTGATGGATAGGTTTCTCTTGCTTGCAATGTAGACTCCCTCGGTTCCTTTGTATGGTGGTTGTCCATCCTCACTTCCTTGTTAGTTGTCCTGAGTGAGTCCAATAAACTGGAGAGTAGGTGTTGCAAGTCTGCTGAGGCTCAGGGCCCAGCTAACACATGGACAGCCCAAAGATTCAAGACTTTTGGGCATACACCTACCAACTCTAGCACCAACTATAAGTTCAAATAGAAGTGACAGAAGAAGCATGTGTAGAGAAGTCACAACTGAGTCCAACTCTGTCACACTTGAGAACACAAACTCCAAAGTAGGGCCCACTGGCAAGACACCAAACTCTGGAGATATCTGCCCTGACCATAGTACCCGGGTGTCTCCAGAGCCCTCAGAAGCCCCACTATTTGGAGTAGTATCTACTTTGGCAGTCTATGTGATCCTGCTGAGATGTGCAGAAGCATTATATCTGGGATGAAGTCTATTAGCCATATAAACTCATTTGTCTTTACATTTTCCCCATTTTATTCAAGGTCTCTTTCCAGTTGTATTACTAGTTGGTGATTGTAGTAATCCCTCAGTGCCAGTGAAGCTCATCCGCAGGAGTCATGCCTCATGCTGGGGGGAAGGTAATAAATTTATATGCTGAGTTTGGCTTAGAAAGAGGACACATTTGAGCAACATGGAGGCTCTCAGGAGGTAACTCTAAGGCACCCTACAACACTAGGCTAAGGTTCAATTTCAAGATCAAAGGCTCATAAGCATAGTCATCAATTTCAAGGGCCCATTAATGGACCTACCTTCTTCACTAGTCATTGTCCCCTATACTTGGGGAATTGTTGCTGTTCCATTAGAGAATGTGGGAAAGCTTCCCAGGATGGAAATTCAATACTAAGAGATTCACTTTTAAAGTCTGTTTCATCTAATATGGTATAAATTCAGCTATTCTGGCTCTTTTTTTTTTTTTTTTGGTAACTGCCTGTGTGGAATATCTTTTTCAACCTTTCACATTCAATCTATTGGTATCCTTGGGTCTAAAGTGAACCTCTTGTAGACAGCATGTTTTCTTACCCATTCTGCCAGTCTGTGTCTTTTGATTAAGGTGTATAATCCATTAACAATCAATTATATTACTGTAAAGTCAGTTCTTATTTCACCCATTTTGACCTTTGGGTTTTATCTGTCATATTTTATTTGCACCACTCTTTTGACACTTTAGTTACTTTTACTGATATAATCTTCATTTCTAGAATCTCTTCCAAGCCTCTCTCTCCTGTCTTTTCATTTCAAGCTGTAGCACTCCCTTTAGTGTTTCCTGCCATTCAGGTGTCTGTTATATACTCTTTCAGTTTCTGTTGATCTGTGAACATTCAAACTATCCTTCATTTTTGAATGACAGTCTTGCCAAATATAAGTTTCTTGGCTGGCAGGTTTTCTCTTGCTGTATCTTAAATATATCATACCATTGCCTTCTTGCCTTCATGATTTCTGATGAGAAATTGGCACTTAATCTTATTGGATATCCTTATATATCATGCATTGCTTTTCTCTTGTTGCTTTCAGAATTCTCTCTTTGTCATTGGCATTTAACATTATGATTAGTATGTGTCTTGGATTTGGTCTATTTGGATTTATTAGGATGGGAGTATGTTGTGCTTCTTGGACATGGATACCTATGTCCTTCAATAGGGTTGGGAAATTTTCTACCATTATTTCTTCAAATATTCCTTCTCACCCTTATCCCTTCTCTTCTCCTTCTGGGAATCCCATGACATGTATATTTGTACATCTCTTGCCATCATTTATTTCCCTGAGACCCCGTTCAATTTTTTCCATTCTTTTCTTCAACTGTTATTTTCTATGTTCTATTTTGGAGGCCATGTCTCCAAGCTCACTTATCCTTTCTTTCGTCACCTCAAATCTGCTATTATATGCTTCCAGTATATTTTTTATTTCATTTATTGTGGTTTTCATTCCCATAAGTGTTGATATTTTTCTATGTATGCTTTCCAATTTTTCTTTGTGCTAACCCAGTTTCTTCTTAATATTCTTGATCTTTTTAGCCATCTCATTGAATTTATTAAACAGATTTGTTTACATATGTATGACTAGTTGTCTCAACTCTTTATGTCATCTAGAGGCTTGTCTTGTTCCTTTCACTGGGCCATATCTTCCTGTTTCTTGGTATGATTTCTAATTTTTTTTGGTATCTTGGAGCCTGACTTACTAGATGTATTTATTCAGGGTGTTCTTTCTTTCTTTACTTTAGGGCTTTCTTGCTGTTTCTTCCTGGCTGACTGTGTAGTTTGAGTAAAGCATGTAGTAGTTGCTGTAATCTGTGGAAGCTGAAACTGCTCGTGTTGACCCAGTGTCCGATGAAACTTCTCCCACCTTTCTCCTTTGCCAGGGATAATGACAGAGTCACAGCCACCTGTAGTAATCCAAGACGTGCAGACCAAGACCGTTTGAAGTTGCCTGGAGAGACTGATGAAGACACATTTGCCTTCCTCCCCTGCCTGGGGCAGGGATGGAACTGAAGTTGTGGGGAGCAATCTATTCCATGGGGGTCGAAAATAACTACAGTTGCCCAGGTAGACTAACAGCACTGTCACCTGCTCCCTGCCAGGGATGTGGCTAGACCCACTGGAGTGCCCAACATTCTAATTCATGTGGGCCAAATGTGCCTGCAGTTCCCTTGAGAGGATGAGGGCGTACTCTCCCCTCTTCCCTTTATCAGGTGGCAATGGAATCACAGAAACTCAACAGTTCCATCCATGTAAGTTGAAAGTGCCTGCTGTTGCCTGGAGAGGCTGTGGAAACACCAGCCCCCTCCTATCCTCTTGAGAGGTGGAGGTGGATCCATAGGCACCCAACAGCTCAATTACTATAGGCTGAAGGTACCTGCCATTATCTGGAGAGGCTGAGGATAAACCAGCCCTCTCTTTTTCTATTAGGGAGTAGGGTGGATCCACAGGGACCCAACAGTCCAGTCTGTGCAGGCCCAAAGTGCCTGCCATTGCTAAGAAAGGCTGAGGAAACACCAGTCCCCTCTTATCATACTGGGGAATGTGGGTGGTTCCACAGGTGCCCAACAGTTCAGTTCCCATAGGCCAAAAGTACCTGCCATTGCCTGAGGGGTCTGAGAAAACAGCAGAACCTCTTATCCTATTGGGGCTAAGGGGTGAATCCACAGGTACCAGTCAAGCTCATGCAGGCAGAAAGTGCCTGCCATTGCCTGTAAAGGCTGAGGAAACACAGTTCCCTTCCTATCTTACTTAGGGGTGGGGATGGAGCTATAGGTGTCCAACTATTCAGTCTGTTTTGGCCAAAAGTGCCTGCAGTTAACTGGAGAGGTTGGTGCATGACCCACTTGCTTTCTCCCTGCCAAAGGTGGGCCTGTAGCCTCAGCTAGGGCAGCAGTCTGATATGGGTGGAAAGAAGCCAGCTCTACCATCACTGTGATTTTCAGTCAGGCTTGTTTCCCCTCATGCCAGAGGCACAATTAAAATTGAGGCTACCAGTCTCTTTCCAACTTAGACAGGTTCAAACTTTAGCTGTTCCTAAGGTTATACTTTAGCCAGCTAAATTTACCATTCAGTAGCTGAAGTCAGTGGCCAACCATCTCTTCCTCAATTGTGTTTGGGAAGTAGAGTTTCCAAATCCAGCAACAGAAGAGCTCCTAAGGTGGCCTGTACCACCAGAGTAAGATAAGCACTGGCCTCCACTCCACTGAATGGCCTTCAGCTTCCCAGGGAGGCTGGTGCAGGTCACCCCAGCTTCTTTCCTGCCAGAGGTGGGGCTAGGGCTTAGGCTAGAGATACAATTCAATCTGGGTGGAAAGAAGTCTGTCCCTACCTTTACTGTGATTTTCAGTCAGCCATACTTCCCCTTATGACAGGGATGGAGTTAAAATGGTGGCTACTGACCTCTTTCAGACTTAGAGAGGTTCACACTTTAGCTGTTCTTAGTGTTATATTTTAGCCAGCTGAATTTACAAATTGGTAGCAGATGTTAGTATGCAAAGGTCTCTTCCTCCCCCATTGTTGGGAAATGGAGCTTCCAACTCCAGCCATGGAATAGTTCTTGAGGTGGTTTGCACTGCCTCTGTGGCATGGAGTGCTCTACTCATGAATCTTCTCTGCAGATGGGCATTCTCCTTCTTTCATTCTTTCAAGGATGTTGCAGTATGCTCTTCTGGTCTCCTGCAGTCCCCAAACAGGGGTTTACTAACTGCCCTGTAGGATGAGTTGACTCTTGGAGCACTTTACTCTGCTACCATCTTGCCCTTCCTTCTCTGTAGCTTGCATCTATGCTAGAATATTTTAACAGATACATTGAACACCTTTCATTTTCCAAACCTACCCACAATCCCTCATATCTGTCAGGTTTTTTCTTTCTACCTCATTTGCTTAGGATGTCCTCCCCTAATCTGAATAGCCTGTCTTACATAAAATTCATATTCTATCTTCTATTATGCTATTAACGAGGATTTTGTTGACCCACCATTAGTCCACAATTAGTTCCAGTTTCTCCCCTAGTCTTATATTTCTAATTTTATGTAATTTTATCTTATGTCAAATAATATATTACTGTTTCTTCCATACAAAATGTGTTTATGAAGTATAATTAAGACATATATTATGTTCTATGTCTTCTGTATTTTTTTTTTCTTAACAGTGTTTCTGGTACATAATTACATCTAAGTAAATACATACTGAATTGAATTAAAAGATAGTATCTCTTTTTGTATGATGCCATATACTGTACTGTTCTCACTTGTACAGATATTCCCTTAAGCCATTTAAAACCATGTATTAATAATGAAATATGTTATTTCTGAAATGCCAAACATTTTAGTATATACATAAGTGCCTGTCAAGTATGTATGAATCTAGCTGACTATCAGCACCTATAGTGTCTTTTTGGTTTTTATTTTTTGGTATCAAGGAGTCACTGTTACTCCAATTACACTTATACCTACATCTCATAAATCACATAACCAATCTTCAACCTTGTGACTTTGTTCTCATATCTCCAGACATTTCTCTTAAGTTCAGGCACTTAGCTTGCCTCAATAAAATTGCTGCATTACTTTCACACAGCACTTTTCTGACTGTGGTACTTCTGTCTGGCAGTCAGGAGTAGGCTCAGGAAAAAAAAAAAACAGAATGTAAGCAATGTATGTCGCCAGTGCCAGGAAATCCTCAATTGGTGTTTTACTACTAGGGGCTATTCCTGTATCTAACTTATCTTTCTCCTGGAATCATGGAAACCTCTGGGATATTGAGGTTCTATCTATTCAAAAGTTAATTAGTTCTGACTAGTTACTCAAATTTCTGTTTGATTTGGTTTAATATAGTATTTCTCCCAGGAGTATTTAGATATTTCTTAATGAAGAAAACAGCCCATGCACGGTGTAAGTATATATACTTTTTTTAAAGAGTATCTGTGTGTATGGTATGGTAGGATATAGATTTCTTGAGGAGGGATCTGAGAAAAGACCATCCCATCAGAGAGAATGCTACTCAACAAAACCATGACATCTATTATAATTTCTTTTAAGTTTACAAAATTTTATTGGCAGAATATTTGATGAAAATATATGTGAGGCCAACACTCAAAATAAATGGATCTATTTTTTTGTTCTTTATTAGAGTAGTTGTGGGTTTCTAGAAAAAGCATTCATAAAATACAGGTTTCCCATTTATCACCTGTAGCAGTTTGGCAGTTTGATATAGTTATGAATTCCAAAAATAGATATTGGATTATGCTTATCAACTGGTCTGTTAATCTGGGCATGATTAATTTATGATTAGGGCATTGACTGGGCCACATCAGTAAGGCTTTGAACCCCACTGCTTGGTGGGTGGGGAATCAAATATAAAAGGCATGGCAAAGGACAGAGTTGTAGTACTTTTTGATGTTGGAATTTTGATGCTGGAGCCTAGGGAGGCGAGCAGACAGAGGAGCTTGGTTGTGAGGAAGGAGAGAAGGCCCCTGGATAGACACAAGCCATTCTCCTAATAGTCTACGACTGGCCTTGTGGAGGAAACAGAGTAGCTAAACCCAGAGAGAAAAGGAGCCCTGAGAAGAATGGAACCCAAGAAGCCCGAACCCTGACAAACATCGGAAGCTGTCTTGCTCCAACATGTGGCAACAGATTTCGGTGAGGGAAGAAACTTATGCTTTATGGCCTGGTAACTGTGGACTTCTACCTCAAATAAATACCCTTTATAAAGACCAACAGATTTCTGGTATTTTGCATCAGCACCCCTTTGGCTGACTAATACATCACCCCATCACCATCACCTTACAGTAGTGTGAAACATTTGTTACAATTGATGATTACACATTTTTATAAATGTGTTATAAACTGAAGTCCATGTTTTAACTTAGGGTTCACTGTTTATTTAGTGTATTGCTATGAAGTTTTTGAAATTTTTATTCTGTTACTATATATACAATCTAACATTTCTCCTATTAATCATGTTCAGATACATACTTCAGTGCTGTAAATTGCATAAAAATTTACATACCATCACCACCATCCATTATCAAAATATTACCATCATTCCCAATAGGACCCTGTGCATTTTAAGTCTTAACTTCCTATTCCCTATCCTCTTCCCATCCTCTCATAACATATTCTAGATTCTGACTCTGTGGGTTTGCTTATTCTAATTGTTTCAAAACAGTAATATCATATAATATTTGTGTTTTTATGTCTAATAATATTTCTGTCAACATGTTGTTTTCAATGTTCATCCACGTTTTCATTTGTATCAGAACTTCATTCATTTTTTTGGCTGAATAATATTCCATTGCTTTTGTATACTGCATTATATTTATTCATTGATTGGTTGGTGTACACTTGGCTGATTCCATTATTTGGCAATTTTGAATAATGCCACTATAGCATCAGTGTGCAAATATCCATTTGAGTAATTGCTTGCAATTCTTTTGGATGGATAACTAGTAGTAGAAAAGTCAGGTCATATAGCAGTTCTATACTTAGCTTTCTGAGGAACCACAAACTGTCTTCCACAGCAACTGCACCATTTTGCGTTACAGCCAGAAATGAATGAATGTTCTTATTTCTCTGCATCCTCCCCAACTCTTTTTATTTTACGTTTTCATAATTGCAGTGCAATGGTATTTCATTGTGATTTTTATTTCCTTTTCCCTGATGGCTAATGATGTTCAGCATCTTTTCATTTGCTTTAAGGTTTACTTGAATATCTTCTTTGGAGGGATAGCTGTTCATGTCTTTTGGCCATTTTTTAATTGTGTTCCTTGTTTTTTTATTGAGACTTGAAGACTTTCTTTATATTCTGTATATTAATCTTTCATCAAGTATGTGGTTTCTAAATATTTTCTCCCATTGTGCAGATTTCTATTTTACTTACTTTCATGATCTATTCCTTTTAGGCTGAATATTTTTAAATTTTGATGAGGTCTCATTTGTTTATATTTTCTTTTGTTGCCTGTGCTTAGAGTATAAAGTCCAAGAAAACGTTCCCTAACACAAGGTCCTAATGATGCTCCCTTATGTTTTCTTTTAGGAGATTAAGAGTTCTCGTTCTTATATTTAGATCTTTGATCCATTTTGAGTTGATGTTTGCAAATGGAGATCCAGTTTCCCAGAACTATTTGTTGAAGACATTAGTTTTCCCAACTGAGTGGTCTTTGCTACCTTGTCAAAAAACAGTTGGCCATAAATGTAAGGGTTGTTTCCTGAGCTCTTTATTCAATTCCATTAATCTATATGTCTGACATTGTTCTACTACTATGCTGTTTTATTTTTTAATTACATTTTATTAATTAAACAAGTAAAAACTGACTTATCAATCTTCATAAACAACTGCAAATGAAGCTGAAAAACAAGGCCTTGTTTTTTAAACAAAATACATCAAATTCAAGGGCTTTGGGGGTTCTTCTCTAATTAATTAGGATTGTCATATTTTTCTCCATATACAAAATGCAAAGCCCACAAGTCAAGGCTTTGACATTCATAGATATCACTTGTGATGATCCTGTTTATTTTAGAAATATCCACTTGTGAACATTTACACTGGGTGACAGTCAACATTATCTTCTAACTTTTGCCACAATTCAGCACTTTCCTTAGCTCTAAACATTGATAGAAAATTTCATAATTCTGTGTTTTTAAATGCATACTAATATTTCTTTTTCTTTTTTTTTCACTTTGAAAATTTTTTGTTTAATTAGGAAAGTTTTACAAAAAAATCATGCAAAATATACAGCATTCCCATATACACTCACACACATTTTTAACCACTTTGCACTAGTGTGGCACTTTTGTTACAACTAATGAAAGAATATTAAAACTGTATTATTAACTATAGTCATAGTTTACATTAGAGTATATTTTTCCCATATAGCTCCCTATTTTTAGCACCTTGCATTAGTGTGGTACATTTGTTTTAATTCATGTAAAGACATTGTTATAATTAACTACATAGTCCATCAGTTACAATAGGATTCACTGTGTTATTTAGGCCTATGTTTTAACTTTTAATTTTTATTCTAGTAACATATATATGACATAAAGTTTTCTCTTTAAGCTGCATTCATGTATATAATTCAGTGCTGTTAATTACATTCCAAGTGTTGTGCTATCATCAGCACCATCCATTTCCAAAACTTTGCAATCAACCTAAATAGGAATTCTGTACAAATTAAGCATTAAATTCCCATTCCCTATCCCCAACCTGACCCTTGGTAAACTGTATTCTAGATTCTGACCCTTTAAGTTTGCTTAATCTAATTATTTCATATCATGAGATCATAAACTATTTGTCCTTCTGTGTCTGGTTTCTTTCACTAAGCATAATGTCTTCAAGGTTCATCCATGTTGCATGTATCAAGATTTCATTCATTTTTATGGCTAAATAATATTCCATTGTGTTTAAAATACCACCTATTGTTTTTCCATTCATTTGTTGATGGACACTTGGATTGTTTCCATACAAGATTCACTTTTCACAAAACATTACTATTAGACACATTTATCAACTACATCAGAATAGGCCTCAGGATGGGACAAAAAATCACTTCCATAAGGAACATAACTCAAGGACATCTGAAAACAGGTGGAATTTGAGAATTACAAGTTATCTTAGCAGTTAATAAATCCAACACATTCCTTTTTATAAATGAAATTGAGGCCAAGAAATTTTAAATAGAGCTGTTTTATAAAGGTAAGTCAGGAACAGGTGTAGCTCAGTAATTAAGCATGTGCTTCCCATGTATGAGGTCCCAGGCTCAATCACTGGTATCTCCTAAAAATATGTATCCCAGATTATGTTACTCTGTCAACCAAATCTTCCAATGGCTTTCCATCTCACTAGAGCAAAAGCTTACTGGATCTGCACCTCCCTCCCCGCAAATCCTGTTTCTGATTTTTTCCCTAAGTCTTACTATTAGCCTACTACCTTTACTGAGGTTCCTACAACATGTTGTGCATG
>JAQZBX010065833.1:0-16226 GCA_029593785.1 Cabassous unicinctus
GCTACCAGTCTTTTAGTTAATGTATTGCCTGGTTTTTCCTAAACCACTTTGTAGTCATAAACATTCAAATCCTAAACCCATGTAAAGGAAGGCATGGGAGATTATTTTTCCCCCTCATGAGCACAGACTAAGACAAATTTCCTTGTCATCTCCATTTACCATTCCATTCTTTCACTGGGTGTGTAGCCCTTATAAAACCTGGGCTTTGTATGGGGGATTTAGTTCTAACTCTCCACCTTGTCTCCTTGTTCCTATGAGACTGTCAAAAGATAGGATCTTTGTTATCAAGACAGGTTAATATACACAGGTCAGCTGTAGCTGCCACTTATTTGGTTCTCAGCACCCTTTTCTTTCTTTCTTTCTTTTTTTTTTTAATGTGGCAACATGGTTAAACATTTTATTTATTTATTTATTAAAAGATACTTAGATTACATAAAAGTTACATAAAAATTATAGGGATTCCCATATGCCCCACATCCCCCCCTTCCCACAACCTCCCACATAAACATCTTTCATTAGTGTGGCACATCTCCTACAATGGATATACACATCCTGGGGCTTTGCCACTAAGCATGGACCATAGTTCACATTTTAGACCACACTCTCTCCCACACAGTTCTGCATGTTATATGCTGATATAAAATGGCCTATATCTGTCACTGCAGTGTCACCCAGGATAATTCCTAAGTCCCAAAAAAGCCCCTGTATTACAATTGCTTTTCCCTCTCCCTGCCCCCAAAGTGTCCAGTGGCCACTGGCTCCACATTAATGTTGTAATTTCTTCCATTACTTGAATCGCAATATGTCTAAAACAGAATACCAGTAAGTCCACTCTAGTCCATAGCTCTCCTCCCAATCCTGAGGAGTCTGGGATGGTGATGTCCACTTCACCTGCTAGTGAGAGGGGGCTTATATCCCATGGATAAGATGGGTGGGATTATCCTGCCTGCAGCTGCAGACTCTCTCCATTCCCTGGGATGGCCATTGTCCATCATCATCCTCCCATCAGGTGTCCTGGGTCTCAGCACCCTTTTCTTTTACCCTCTTGTACTTTTTCTTATTGTCTTTCAAGCTCAGGCCTACATTTTAATGGGTATCAATGATGTTTTTTCTCAATATTTCGGTGGTTTTTGATTTTGTATTGAGAGACATTTTACTTTTTACAATAGCTAACATATCTTTATAAATTACATAAATTCAAAAGAAGTTAGTTTTCTGGTTTTTTTTTTTCTTTTCTTTCTATTTAGTATCCGGATTGACACCAGAATGCTCACTAGGTCCCTAAGTCAGGTTCCATATGTCAGATGGCTAGATGTCATATAACCATGAGGTACTATAAGGGAAGAGTAGGAGTTCCACTATGTGGAGGGGTTAACGAGGGTGTTCTCGTGGATTTTATTGCTTTCAGTATTTTGTGAAGTAGGGAGGCTTACATGTGTGTGGTTATGTGGATTTATAGTTTTTATTATGTAGTTTAAATTAACTCCAACAAAATGTATATATGGCTTTAAAATATTCCTTTAAATTAACAGGACACATAAGGACAAATATTGTATGATTCCAGTTATAGGAAATATCTAGATTGGCAAATCCATAGAGGAAGAAAGTAGATTAGAAGATACCAGGAACTAGGGGGATTGGGAGGTAGGTGGGGAGAATGGGGCATATTGGTAAATGGGTACAGAGTCTGTTTGCAGTCATGAAAATTTTTTGGAAGTAGATAGTGGTGATAGTTACACACAATTATGAATATAATTAATGCCACTGAATTGTACACTTGAAAATTGTTAAAATGGCAGATTTTTATGTTATATATATTTTACCACAATTAAAGAAAAAACAAGCAAAATCCTACTTCATTCTGGGTACTATGGGGAAGAGAAATTTCTAAGCACACCCCTATTACTTCTTGGATTGAGTCAATATCACTAATGTAAGCACATCTCTATTACTAGCATGAGATCTTCATCAGCCATGTTTTTAATCACTTCAAGAAATTAAGGATACTTCTTGTTTTCACTCTGTTTTATTTTCTGTGAAGTATTGTCTAGTATAATTGCCATGTTTCTGAAATTCTTTTCTATATGGCTTTCCCATTTACTATCATCAACAACGATATAGTGGAGTAGGTTTCAAATACATATGAGTCAGATTTCTTGGATTTGAATTCTATATCCACATCTTTCTAACTCTAAGGCTTAAGCAAGTTACTTAATCCTAGTATGCCTCAGTTTTAATTACCTGTACTAAGAGTTACCTCAGAGGATCCTAATGAGGATAAACTAATGTGTGTAGAATACTTAAAAATATGTGAGAGTACCTGGCACATAGTAGGTTTAATAAGAGTGAGCTCCCCTCTGTCTTCCTACCAGAAAAGTGTTGAGAAGATAAAGATGTGAAATTATATATCGAAGTGCATTATAAAAGGAGAAGTGATATAAAAAAGCAAAGGATTATGATTGTAATTCTCTAAGCTAGGTGGCCTCCTTTAGGGTACATCAGAATGATAGAAGGGAGAAGAATTTGGTTAGTAGGAAAATATTTAGGAAGGTTCTGGTCCAGTGGAATCAAGTGAGAGATAGCTCTTGTGAAGTGTAAAGTAGATGATGACTAATATACTATTCTAATAGTAATATACTCAATAGTACTACTATCCAAAGTATTGTAACAAATATCTCATTTGCCAAGAAGCTTAGAAGACTGGAGTTCCTAGAAAGTACTGTAAACTTTTACCCATTTGCACATCTCTAAATCTTTTTGAAAAGGATAGAAATTCATATTTGAATGTAATTCCTGGCCTTCTACCAAAATTAAAATTTTCTCTTTCAGCCAATTTCAAACCTCAGGCTGTCTTTGAGTGGACACAATGCCAAAAAAGAAAAATGCATTTTGATGGATTTTTTAAAATGATTTTGTGGAATCATCCCATGGAATTTCTGAATATCATCAAGGATCACAAGGATATGGTAACCACACTGATTACTAGCCAGAGGACATGTGCTTTCTCTTAGGATTTAATTAGCATTTAGAAAATTGCTACAAGTGTTGAAATTCTCCTCTTCTGTGTTTTGTTAGTTGAGGACATTACCACTCCATCTTCCATTTGAAAGCTTGATGCCTACTAGCTTCTGGAACCCAAGTTCAAGGCCTGGACCAGGCTCCATAAGGAGTGCTTTAGGCTCTTCACTCTCTTTAATGGCCACGACTGTGGGGCTCCTCATCTCAAAGCCAAACAGCACTACTTTCTGGGAAAGTGACTAGTCATTTGTGGCTCTTCTCTAAAAATCATATAAATTTTAGATATTTTAATCATAAAGCTTGAGTAATGCTGAAGACTTTTTAAATTCAAGAAATTTAGGAGCTGAATGAAAGTAGATTGATACCCATTAGAGTATCTGGTCCTTACAAGATAGAGTATCTTGTGAATATTTTTTATGAATAATTATATGACAATAAAAGGCACATGAAAAATTATTTATATTAAAGATATACTGTAGGCAAGACTGGAAGTATTTGATCATAAAATAATTAGGAAAGATTATAATAGCAAAATAATTATAATTACATCATGCATTAACACCTTCAACTATATCACTCAAATCGCAATCTATATAGGGGACTGGTATTTAAAATGAAATATCGACTTGATGTTTTTACAGTCGGGATGGAGTCCGTGTTACAATTTGGGTTTTTCTGTTTTTAACACACAGAAATAAAATAGCAGTAAGTTTTACCTTGTTATCTTCTAAACTTTCCAATATTCTGTGGGGCAGAGGCACCTAAATTTTCATTGTCTTCCTAACACAGACTGTTGTGTGGGTTTGGGAGAAACATCCTGCTGTCTCTGTTTCCCTTTCTTCTCCTTAAGCAAAGAAAGAAGGATCACGATATCTCTCCGGAGTGTGCCTTAGAGAAAACAGTGGGCATTTGTTTCACATTTCAGCTGAAGGACAAACATCCCGTAGGCAGTGGCCAGAATTGTGTATATCAGCTAACGGAGCGTGTGTCTTCTAAAGGGTCAGACCTTCAGGGTGTGTGGCCTCGCTGCCATGAAGGCCTTTGCAGCAGGTCCATTGTCAAGGATAGGAACGTTCAGCTCCTCATTGGATTTTGTCGCCTAATCAGGGCAAACGTGAGCTCCCCACCTTTTTCCTCTGCCTCTGGACTCACATCCCAGAGGCAGGAAGGACACTCCTTCAATCACACACCACCTTCTCCGCCTGGAACCTGCAGTCCCCACTGTCAGGTGCTAACACACAGGCAGCTGGCCCCGCTGAGCGTCTGTCTTTTGTTGAAGAAGATGGTCACCTAACGTCTTTGATACAGGAAAAAAGAAAACAGAGACAAGGGAGTTTTAATTAGGATCATTTCCAGGCCAAGATTCTGCCCATAAAGTCAATGGAAAATACTTAGTTAAAATAATGCCAGATTAAAAATTTTATCTGATTTTTGTTTTTCCTCGTGGTTATAGTCCTCATCGTCAGGGCAAATGGTGAGGAGACGTGGTGGGGAAAAGGAGAGGAATGCAGCAGAACCCTACATACAAATTAAACAAGGGGAAACAAACAGAAGTGAGGCTTCCTCGAATTACCAGATGTTTGGCAAGTTTTCTAGCCTGTCTTGGGTCTGAAGACTTGAGTGGAGGGGTGGAGGAAGGGGGTACAGTGTTTCTTTTCAGAGGATGGCAGCCTTGGCAGTCAGAGCTCTGCCACTTGTAGCTGTGTGATGTTCAGTAAGTGACCTCCTTCTTTGACAATAACTTTCTTCATATCTAAAATAGGATGGTTGGTGGGGGCACTGAAGGAGCCACTGTGAATACAGTATTTAGCTCTGTGCTCGATTAATGGTAACTTTCATCATTATTATTCTACCTATTGTTTAAGCAGCTTCAGAAAGGCTCAGACTTTTATCTTTTTTCCTGGGTCTCCTTTCTCCCAAGGAGGTGCTCAGTAAATCTTGATTGTGGAGTATGTAGATGGTGAGGATGATGACGGTGATGATGAGGATATAAGGGGACCATTATAGAGAACACCCCCACACTGGCGGCAGATGTGCCTGTGGGGCTTTTATGACAGCACTAAATAAGCCAGTGTGTGGTAGACAGATGCTCAGCTCATTCCATCTCCCATCGATGCTGTGAGGAAGATACTATTACTACCCCTGTTGTAGAGATGAGAAAACTGAGGATTAGAAAGTTAAACACTGTGGAGCAGGTGTAGTTCAGTGCTTGAGCACCTGCTTTGCATGTTCGAGGTCCCAGGTTCAATCCCTGGCACCTCCTAAAAAAAAATACTTATTTAATGTCACACAGCTAGAAGTGGCAAAGCTCAATCTGACTGCCAAGCCCACACTCTTCTGCCAAGAGAAGCTCTGTTTCTCTTTTCTTCACTTGAACTCCAGCCTTTACACCAGGCCTGTGATTGTTCTGCATGACTTAGAGCAGATGGGTCACCTCTTGGTGCCTGGGTTGCTCCCATGGTGCTCTGAGAATGGAGCTGAAAGGAAACGAGAATGACTGGGGCATCTCTCAGGAGCCTTTGCAAAGCCAGTTGCCAATACTGATATATGTGGATGTAAACCCACCACTTAGAACTTAAGTCTTCTGGAGTCTTATTTCCCTCAGCTTCTTTAATTTGGATTTTTGTCCTCTAGATTTAGTAAGGTTGTTGGGGAATTCAAGGACACACTCAGCAGCCATCTCCCCACCTTTCCCCCTCTTGTTTGTTTGTGTGCAGGTGTTTATGTTTCCATTTGTGCTTGTTTACATGCAGGTGTTCTATTTCACAAGAGATGGCAGGCATCAGGGAGTGATGTTAAATCTTAATCAGTGCCAGCTGCTTGTCAGGACACAAAGGTTGCTCATTGGCAGAAACCGCCCCCCACCCATTATATAAAAGCTCAGCACTCAGATCAGGTGCCCCTCATCTCTGACATGAAGAGAGGCGTGCACGGCACCCCCGGGAGCGGCCAAGGTGGGCTCTTTTCCCCTGCTCTTTTGGACTCTCTGTGCTGTGGTAATTTGCTGTCAAGCTTCCGTTGTACCTGAGCCGGTGTGCTTACTATGGACTGTATAGTAACTCGTTTTGCAGAGTCACTGACTTTTTTTGGTTTTGAACCTTAAAATACAGAGGCAGAAATTTTAGAAATGGGGAGCAAGTTTTTGGAGATTTGAAATTTCTATTATAGTGGCAGACTTTCTGTTTTAAATATCCATTTTAAAATAATTGTTCTAAAAACCCTGATGAGTTGGTGGTATAAATATTCTTTCTTCTGAAAACTGCGCTTCTGAAAAGTAAAGAAATACTTATTAAGCTCCTATTGTGGGCTGAGTCTGTAGCATTTGCCACATACCTTTGTCCCAATGTAATTTCTAAGGCACTAAATGTAGGTTCTAAAAGGGTTATGACTGCCTGTTACTATCTTGGAGTCCCCAGTACTTTGTCTGGTGCCCAACTCATGGTGGCACTCCATTAGTTTGAACACATGAATGGATTTTTCCTGTCTTACATATTAGAAAGTTAAAGACCATGAAAGGACAATGTACCTGATGCTCGGGAGCATCTCCATTAATCAAAACATCAGTCAATACAAATTTCAGGTTTCTTAGAAGCAGTGGAGCCTCTAGTATGTCCACTATAGGAGGGATTTGGAGGAGATATTCTAGTAGGAAGAGAGGCCTCAGGACAGGTCTTATAACTCTCTTGGTATAACAAGTGGGTGATTTTTGCTTTTGTTTATATGGTGTGACTTTGAAGGTACTGAGAGAGAGCAATGGTATAGCCTGGCAGACAACTTCATGGTGCCACGATTATAGACAGACTTAGGAAGAAGTACTGCCAGAGGCAGAACTGACCTGGAGATGCACTTGATGCCTTCAATCAATCCTGCGGGAGCCGGCAGGAAATAGAAAAGACAACCTGGTAGTGGGCAGCAGCGTTAAATTACAAAGGGCTGAGCTATCCCTGGCACCTTGGCTCAGTTGTATACAGGCAATTAGTTTTGCTTTGGTAAAGGAATTCAAGGTTTCAGCTATGGCAGCGGAAATACTGCTGGTATTGAACCTTGGAGAGGCCAGAAAAAGGACTTTTGATCCAAAAGTTGAGAGGACTATCAGTAATAAAAGTAGTTGTAATTATTGGGTGCTAAGGGCACTTTATACATTGTCTCATCTAATCCTATTAATAGGTGTTATTAACTCTGCTGGATGGCTGAGGAAATCGGGGCTTATATATGTCTCTTGACCAAAGTCATACAAGTAATAATCCCAAACCCAGGCTTCGATCCTGGGCTTTCTGGCTCTTGAGCTTGTAAGTAGTGCTCTGTGGTTGCTGAGTGTTTGGATGGCCTTGTCACAAAGGGGCGGCCTCCTCAGGGGATGGGACTAAACTAGGGGCTGGATCACATAAACAGGAGTACTGAGAGCTAGTCTGGAGGATTGTTTTTCATATTTTGATGTGTTCTCTAGGACTGTTTCATTATTTGATATTTTTTAAAAAAAATCACAAGGCCTATTTTTTTAAAGTACAGTCAAGGGGGAAAGCAAGCTAGTGTGAGCCTCAGTTTACTTCACCAGCGATGGAATTACAATGGTTTGTACCCAGTCTTTGAAGTGCAAAAAATTCACTTGGGGGCCTTGCTAAAATGGAGATTCTCTTTTTCTCACCGCCAGAGAATCTGCTCCAGTAGGTGTGGTAGGTAGGTATGGGGGCCTTAATCTGCTTTGTTAACAAAATCTACCAGGTGATTCTGATGCTTGTAAACCATGCTTTGAACCCCAACAAGAGCTCCACCTGCTGGTAGTGTCCTGTAATTGCAGGCCAAGAGGCATTGCTTAGAGAAATGAAACAATTTCCTGAGGGCTGAGCTGGCAATCCGGACCTTTAAAGGGATTTTAATGTTTCAGTAGTAAACTGTTGAGTTTTTTTTATGATGAATATAATATAATGTGTCTCTTCTGACCTCAGGATTCTACAAGCTATTTGCCAGAATGATTTAGGATTATTCATTTCTTGCTTAGGTTAGTTAAAAAACCAAACAAAATGCTCAAAGATAAATGGATTTCCCTCTGTCTCCTAGCCTAAAGTACAGATACAAATGAAAATCCTTCTAAATCTCCACAGATTGCGTAGTGTGTTGAGTACCAGGGTGTGCTCAAGTGTTCTGTCTCCAGCTGTAGAAAGTTTGAATTAACTAAAGAGGTTTTCCAGTCAGCTGGAAGGCACTATACCTCTTAAAATGATGCTAAACAGCACACCACCACGCAAGAAATCCAAACAATGATCTCTGGCTCCAGAGGACTTCTTGTTTTTAATTTTTTTTAAAATTTTTGATGTTTGGGTTTCAATAAGCCTTTCAAGTAGGATAAACATGCCAGTTGCCCATCGAATGACCTGATCATTTATTTATCTTTAAAGTCTGGACAAGAAGTGCCAATTGCTCAGGATTGTGGTCCCTTGGCAAAGAGGTGACCAGGCCTAAGGGAACACTGTCAGTATCCATTACTAATTTAGCTCAGTGTGCAGCATATAGTTAAAGATCACCCCCACTCAGCAAAGGGCTGCAGTATTAAATGATCAGAGGGAGGGGAGCCCCTTGCAGGGACTTGGGAACAATTGGAGCTTTCAATCATAATTGTGTAACAAGGAAACTGCCCAGGCATCTGAAAGTAGGATGCAGCATAATTACATGCAATTAACTAAGGACTCCTTGGGCAGTCGCCCAACATGAGACTTTCATCTTATAAGGCTGCGTAGAAGGACAGAAGGAGGGAGAGGCCTTATTCTAGCTGTGCTAGGGGATAAAAATGTCAAAGGTCAAGCTAATTGAAGTGCATCATGTATAAGGAGAACTGAAAAGTAGTTTGAATAATAGAAAACAATTTTCCACTTCTTTGACTTGAATTGCCTATTGGAAGAAATTGTTTTTCAACTATTTAGTACAATCTAGTTGGCTCAAAGGGTGTTCTTTCTCCTTCTCCGTGTCCCCTTAGAGAGCGGGAGAGACTGTTAAGTAGAAGGCAGAGCAGGAACAGAAGTGAGGCAAGCTCCCATCAAGCCAATTAGCAAACTTTAGGGTGGGAATCCTTTCTTATGTACAGAACTACAAGAAAGCAGTTTTAGAAAATGATTTGTACAGCAGAACTAGTTGTTAAACTTAGAAATAATTCCTAGATTTCAGCACACTGGTTAATAATGCTTTTGTAGACCTTTCTCCAACCCCCTGCTTGTTCAGTGTGAACACTATCTTTATAAAGAAACCAACCCTTTGTTATATATGCTGAATCCAGAAAAAGTGCAAGAATTAATCTAGAAACCTATGATTTACCTTCTTTAAACATTTGTCTTAGCTTGGTTTAACTGTGCATTGGATGGCAGCATAAATATCCTTTTTGGGGGAAAGTGTTTCTCAAGATGACAGAATAATGATCTTCCTATAATTTTAAGGATTTTTGTGTGCAGAATGGCTTCTATTAACCAAAGTGGAATCATTTCAGTAAAATTTCTTTCAGGGGAAGAATGAAAATAGATTTATGAGTAAATATTTATGTAGGAATGAGAAATTATGTAGCCCCTTGGGAGACTGGGGACTTTGGTTACCAGCTTTGATATAACTAAGCTGAAAAATACTCCCAACTAGCCTTTCTAATGTTTTTAAAGTTAAAAAATATTGTGTAACTATTGAGTTGTTTCAAGGCAAGTAGGCAGATGGATTTTTCTGGTTTCATTATGAACTAGTTAGTTGACCTTGAAAAGACCATAATTCTCATTTCCCTATTTCAGAGGGGCTGAAATCAGTACATTTGTATCTTTTATTCTGTCAAGTCAAATGGAATCAATAAATATTTCTCGAACTTTTGTGCCAAGTTTGTGAAGGCTCAATGAACGTACTTTGCATTAGCAAATATTGTAGGGTATAGTCCTATGAGAAGATCCATGGAAAACCACCTCACAGAAATATTCAGACTCTAAGAGCTTTGCTATACTACATAAGGTTTTAGATATTATTCACTGGCCTCTTATTTTCCCCAGTATACACCATCTTCATACATTACTGGGCTGCTGGAAGATTCTTTGAGTCAAAGCAATCCCAAGTGCAAATTTCTCTCTCATGTCTCTTCCCTTAAGGGACCCTGTTTTCTCATTTGCCTAATGAATAATCAGACTGTGGTCTTTGGCTCTGCTCCTTTGTCTCTCCTCCTGCCCCTTCTGCTCTGAGCCAAAGAAGACTCTTCATTTATTAGAGTAGTCAACACCTACATTCTCTAAGTCCCAGGGTCCTAATTTCCCTCTGGCACATTCTCTGCAGTTGAAAAGGTGATGGAGGAAATTATTTAGATGTTAGCCTGCAATATCATTAAGATGTGTATTTTACCACAATAAAACAAATAACCATTTAAACCAGTTTATACAATTCCATAGCATTTAGTGCCTTTACAATATGCAACCTTCAACACTATCTAGTTCCAGAATATTTTTTTCACTCCTAAAGGAAACTCCATTCCCATTAAGCAGTCACTCCGCATTCCCCACTCCTTCCAGCCTCTGGCAACTACTAATCTGCTTTGTGTCTATGGATTTACCTATTCTACGTATTTTATATAAATGGAATCATACAATATGTGGCCTTTTGTGACTGGCTTCTTTTACTAGCATAACTTTTTCAAGGAACATCCATGTTGTAGCATGTATTAGAACTCTATTCCTTTTCATGGCTAATTTTCCATTGTACGTGTATATACCACATTTTGTTTATACACTCATCTGTTTATGGACACTTAAGTTATTTTCACTTTGGCTATTGTGAATAATACTGCTATAAACATTGGTGTGAAAGTATCTACTGGAGTCCCTGCTTTCAATTCCTTGGGGGTATATACTTAAGAGTAGGATTGCTGGGCCATATGTTATTCTGTTTAATTTTCTGAGGAACTGCCAAACCATTTTCCATATTGGCTTCACCGTTTTACATCCCTACTAGCAATGCATGAGAATTCCAATTTCTCTACATCCTTGCCAACACAGGTTATTTATTTGTTTTTAATAGCCCTCTTAGTGGGTGTAAAGTAGTATCTCATTGTAATTTTATTTCCCTAATGGCTAAAGATGTTGAGTGTCTTCATGTGCTTACTTGCCATTTGTATATCTCCTCTGGATAAACGTTTATTCAAGTCCTATGCCCATTTTTAAATTGGGTTGTTTGTCTTTTTGTTCAGTTTTAGGAGTTCTTTATATATTCTGGATATTCAACCTTTATCAGAAATGATTTCCAAATATTTTCTGATTTCGTAGGTTATCTTTTCACTTTCTTGATAATGTCTTTTGCACAAGTTTTTTAAATTATGAAATCTATGGGTTCTCCTTAAAATATTTTATAATTACTTTGTATTTGGAAAAGGGCTTATCAGACAGTAGATTTACAACCCCTCTGATTGGAATTTTCCAGTTTTCCCCCCACAACTTCTAGGCTTTTAGTAAGCTATCATAAAAATTTTTCCTTAATACATTTTTCTATTATAGCTTACAAATAACTTTAATTTTTCCTTTCCTCCCTCCCTCTCTCCCTCCTTCCCTCCCTCCCTCCCCTCTTCCTTCTCTCCCTCCTTTGTCTCCTTTATCCCAAGCACCCATCTTTACCTTTTCTCCCTTTATTTTGTTTTTCTACTTCTTAGGGCCCATTATTTTACAGTAGACAGAGGATCAGAAGGGTTAAGTGCTTTTCCCAAAGTTACAGTTAGTGACTTAATAAGAACCAGAGTCCATATTTAAGGTCTGTGCCTCTCTATTATATCACACACTCATAATTTGTCTTGGGCTGTAATTCTTTTTATAGATATGTGAACCCTCCCAAACACAAGATAACTATAGGCAATCAGATTGTATTTATTTCCAAGACACAGGAAGGGGCAAGAGAGGGATTGACTGTGAGAATTGCTATCTCTTCATCCTGGGAAATGGGGAAGGATCAGGATTGGGCTATCTAAGAAGGCTGGAAACATTTTTGTTCCCATAAGATGCAGGAATGTGAGTGAGGTGTTTAATAGACAGAATTTAGTGAAAGCACAGACAGCAACCATCAACGGCTATTCTAACCTCTGCTTCATACATTAGCTGGGTGACCCGAAGCAAATGACTTCACCAACCTCTTAGGGCCTGGTTTGCTCATAAAGTAATGATGTTAAGTAGTGATGATAATAATAACATAGAATCTGCCTCAAGGCAAGGAGACTGGAACTTTGAGGCCCCTCTGGGACCTATATTCTAAGATTCAATTTTATAGCTGAAAAGTAACCTTGAACAGACATTGTCAAAACTGTGGAAAAAGCCCAAGGCACTATGTAACCCAAGGATTAATAAAACGACTGGCTGGAACCAGGGTTTCATCACTCTGGACTGAAAAATGGTAATATATCTTTGTGCTTAAAAGGCAGTTTGTCCCCCTCCCCTTCTTGCTCTCTATCATTGCATGGTATTTTTAATTGGAAGTGAATTATAGTTCCTGTTTTTGTTTTTTGTTTTTTAAACAAAAATAAACGATTTTCTTGGTTCTTGATTGAACTTATAAATACAGGTTTCTGGTTCCCTGCAAAATCTCTCCAGGCAGTCGCTTGTGGGAGTCGTTGTTTATGCCTCTTGTCCTGCTCCATCTCCCGCTGCTGGGTGTGGCCATCAGCACTGGGCACCGCCTGCTGGACACCACTCCCTCTGAAGTGGGTATTGCTGGGTCACTAAGTGCCGCCGCCCCTGGTCCCAAAGCCACCCCACGCTCTTACCAAGTGGGGGAGACTGCTCTGTCCCTTTCTGGTATCAGATCCTTCTATAGGACGCCTAGACAGTGCTGCCGGGCCTTAACAGTTGACAGAAATTTTAGTGAGATAGTGTTTAATTTTTGTTTTTTTCAGTTCCCAAAGAGGATTCGGACTATGTGTATAGGGAAAGGAGTGAGGAAATGACAAAGCTGAGAGAAACCCCGGCTGAGGCGTCATTCTGGAGCCAAGCAGGTGACCAACTTCCTGGCTTCCCCAGAACTGCGGGGCTTCCTAGGACACAGGACTTCCAGTGCTAAAACGGGGGTAGTCACGGGCAAACAGGGATAGTTATTCTCCCTACCAGCTCCCTAGGCGGAGTTCCCTCCCAAGGATTTCCTCAAAGGACGGGCCTTTCTGCCGTCTCTGAACCCCAGCCGTGCATAAGCTCACACTTGAAGTAGGACCACTGCTGTCTATTTACGTTGACTTTAGGGTGGAATAAATAAAGTCAGAATCTCTTCCCTTTTCCATATTCAAAGAGAATGCCTGTGCCTGGTATCCAACCCCAAAGAGGCACATTGTCTCATCTAGTGTATAAGCCAGAAGCCTTGGTGAGGCGCCAAGGGCTAAGCAACTTCAGCAAACATCTGTTACGTTTCACAGGACCCGACGCAGGCCTAGGCCTCTTCCGGAGATACCGAACTATTTTCTTCTAAAAGAAAGATTCCTCACTTTCCATATCCCTTAATTGAAAGGGCCTCATGCCCCATCCCCTGGGGAGTTTCAGTCTTTTGGTTAGTATATATAAAAATTTAACAATTATTTTAAGTAATATCACCTGGGAATTAAATCCAAACGTGGTTTACAGAGATCAATCACTTTCTCAATTTTGTTTTTCCTTTTAAACCGTGTGAAGGTAATTTAGCTGCTGTTAATTGCAATCTACTTAATTACAATGCATGCAGATATAAAAGCAAGTACTAACACAGGTTGCAATTAAAGTGTCATGTCAAAAAGCCTCTGAGGTGTCTGAATCACAGAATGAGAGGATGAGAGAAGCCTCAGAGGTCATTGGGCTCATCTCCCTTTTGTGGGGATTTCACTCCACATTTACAAAGTGCTTTTGATTACATCTCCTGGGATTTTCACAGCAACGCGAAAAGGTAGAGAAGGAGACAGACACTAATGCTTTTTCTTTAGCCACCATGTACCAGCGTTTACATAGATGATTTCACTTCATTGTACTGTAGCCCTACAAGGGAAGTACTTTTATTCCTATTTGCAGGTGAGCTAACAATGCTCAGAAAAACTAAGTGGCTTTTCCCCCACCTTCTTGCAGCTCACAGGTGGTATAGGAATGTGTTGAACCTAGATCTTTTTGGCATGGATGCCCACACTCTTGCCACCATGGAATATCAACTGCTCTTCTCTCATGGGCCAGCAACCCGAGACTCAAAGTGATGCGCCCGAGACTTGATTACAGAATGAGATCTGGAAAAGACATTCAAGGTTATGAAGCTCAGCTTGCTTATCTTGAGTTCAGAAAGCCTGGGTTGAGCTTGAGGCCCAGTGACCTGGGGTTTGGTGACTCCAGCCCTGGCCCCCAGGCCTGGGAGAGCTCAGTGCCCACCAAAGCAGACATACTCCCTTCTCTGCTCCTGAACATCTCACCGTTCTATTCAGAACCCACTTCTGGGTGATTATTGTGTTGGACAGATGGGTGTCTAGCGCTCCTGCTTTCTCTAAGAAAGTTTGGGCAATAAGTGATGGGGAGTTAAGTGTCTCTCAGTAAGAACTCTTCTACTACTCTGGTGCTTAGGAATTAAGCAAAATGTGGCCATTCCCTAGCCATGGGTGTGGAGCAGTGATGATTTTGAAAGCTGTGGATACATATCCTCTAGGGAAGACACTCAAGTAATGTTAGTAAAAAGTTATGTTTTGCAAAACTGGATGTAATTCCAATTTTGCAGAGTGGCATTTTATTTGTGAGCAATGCTTTGTTAGCTGGCACTTCTGAAATTTTAGCATATGTAAGAACCTGCAGGGCCTGTTAATATTGATTCCTGGGCCCCACCTCTAGGGATTCTGTTTCAGGAGGTCTGGGGCAGGGCCTGAGAATTCTCATTTCACAAAAGCCCCTGGGTGTTGCTGATGATCCTTGTCTGCAGACCACACGCTGAGGGGCACTTGCTAATGGCAATCCAGTCCACAAGGTGAGAGCTAATTTAGGACCCCTGACAAACTGGAATATGTGAATGTGGCCATGCTTTGCCATGGTTTTTAGTTTTCAGGAAAACTTAAGTTTGGAAGAATGAATGAAGGGTTTCAATCAGTCCATCTGTTGCCAATTTATTTTCCATTGTAAACAACAAATGTGGATTTTACAACTAGCTTTTATGCGTAAACTTGGTTGTATCAAGAGTTAAATCAAGTCTTCTGAAATATGACATTTACACAATGGACTAATATTTAACAATAACATCATTCTACATGGTGGATGTCATCGTCGCCCAACTTGAATATTAACAGCCTTTCTAATATTCTTTGTGGAATGTGTGGTTCATACCAGGTTCAGTCCTAAGCTCAACTCCAAAATAATGGCCTTGGCCTCTCTGATCTACTTCTCCCCTGGTTCAAGGAAAATTAAAAGGCACAGGCAGAATTGTCTACATGGATTCATTCCCTTTTTCAGGGGCTGTTCACTGATTAGAAAGTGTGCTATCCTGGCGGTGTTCCTAAGAAAAACCCCATTAAGAAATGACTAATTGATCAAGGAACCAAGGGCTAAGGTGAGGAATCACCTTTTAAACTGTACCTTCTTGACTTAAGTTGCAGGAACAGTGCCAAGCATTTACAGTGTAAAAATCATTGAGAGAAAGGAGCAGTATGTCATTTTCCCTACACCTCCAGAGATAATTGTCCGTGCTGACTTGCGATTTCTTTCTTTCACTGAAAACTTAGAGGGAAGGAATGCATTCAGTGCAACAGGAAAAGGAGAACCCAAAAACATGTGTTTTTAATTACTGGAATGAAATGAAGCCACATGAAAAAGCTTCTTGACAGCTTCCATAATTAAATTTAATAAACAATTCAATAAATCTTAGGAAGTTTATTTGAAAAATTTGCTATAAAAGAACACACTTCTTTGGGAACTGAAAAGGCCTGATTTTTTTTTTTTTTTTTTTTCCCCAAGCAGAAAATCACATGGTGTTTTGAAATGGAAAAAAGGTACTTGCAGAAAGTTGAGAAGGGCTGCATTCTTACCTTGATTTTTAAAAATATCGTGCAACCTTTAAGCACATGCCCACCCTCCATAATCTCCCTCTTCTCCTTCTGTTCTCTTAAATTATTGCACTTGATTTTTAGCTGTGCTTCTCTCACCCCAAAAGGAAGAAAAAGGGGAAAACGAATGCTTCCTTTGTTATAGCCCACTAATTTGGGAGGTATTTGAGGCTGTCTTTGAACCTTATTTTAAGTTTTT
>JAQZBX010065834.1:0-16227 GCA_029593785.1 Cabassous unicinctus
AAAAAAAATCCTTTTAAAAAAAATCATTCTTCCTTCCTTTCATCACTGTATCATTGGATATCCAGTGCACCGTGACACCCTCCCCCTCCCATTCCCCAGCATTTCCCAAATTTTGATTTAATATTCAAAGAAGTTTTAGGTCACAGCAGAGTCACACACGGAATACTAGAGACTCCCACATACCCAACCTCCCTACCCCTTCCCCTCCCCATATTAACACCTTTTTTTTTTTATGGATGTTAGCATTGTTATAACTGTTATACAGATAGTAAAGTATAGCAACTAAACATTGTCAATGGTTTACATTATAGTTTACAATTTAGACTGTTCAGTTTAATAATTTTTGATGATATTTACCATGTCCTGTGTCCATTACTGTAAGGTAATGAAAAACATTTCCCATGACCACTAAATACCCCATTTGATCTTAACTGTTCCTTCCACCCCATCCCCCTGTGGCATATGACACTCCGCTGTCTTGACTCCTGGAATGACAAGATTCATAGTTACATGCCCTGGGTATTCCAACCTGCCCTTCCTAATCTACCCACCTGTCAACCCTGCACCACCAAACCCAGTAATATCACTACCCATCTGTCCTATCCTTCAATATGCAACTACACTCTATCCCTTTACCATAGATTATGTCCATATGGGTGATGGCTCACAGCCTACTCTTCTCTTTATCTCCCTTGTTAACCTATCTTTCAGACAATGGTTCTCAGAGACTGCTCTCTTTCCTCAGTTCAAATCAGTGAGGTCATATACTGTTCATCCTTCAATGCTTGGCTTGCTTCACTCAACATAAGATCTTCAAGATTCATCCACGTCCACCATATACTTTTGTTTGTAAATATTTCAGTATGTATATTTAAAAGACAAGAATATTTTTCAGACCTGAGAACAATACCAATGTCATGCCAGAAATAATTTGACAATTTTTAATATAATCAAATTCCAATCAGTGTTCAAATTTCCAGTTGTTTCATAGAGGTTATAACTTTTCCTTTTTACGGTTTATTTGAATCAGTATTCAAATAATGTCCATGCATCAGGATTAGTTGATATATATTTTAAGTCTTTTTTAACTTATATGTTGTCTCTCTCTCTCCCTCTCCACAAATCCTCCTTTCTCTTTTATCTCCTTGATCTCTCTCCTGCCATTTATTTGCCAAATAAATCAAGCTATTTGTTCTGTGTATTATTATATAATCAAAATATTATTGATTGTATCCCCACAGTATAGGTTAACATGTTCCTCTGTCCTTTGTATTTTCTACAAATTGGAAATAGGATCTAGATGCTTGATCAAATTCAAGTCCACTTTCCTTTTACAAGACTATTTCATAAATGATTTGTTTGTCAACCAAAAAGCAGAAAATCTCTTTTTATGATACAAGGCAGTCTTTGATGTCGAATACCTAAATTCATTACTTCATTAGAAATTGAAAATAGAGGTATTTTAACATTAACATTTCTTCTTTATTCATTACTTCCCCTCATCTACTATTTGATGACACCATTTATATAGAAAAAAAGCAGATAAATATTTGACTTTCCCTTTATTTAGCAGTTTTCAAATAAAGAGCTAGTTCCCCAGTATCCTTCAATGGTAATCTTTTCTTTTTCTTCATTAACATCTTGGATTTAAATATACTTGATTTGTTTTAATCCATTGCTGCTATTATCTTTATAGATACTCAAATTTCCCCATCATTAGCCAGTGGGATCCTCTTTAAGCTGACTCCTGAGTGATTGTGACTTCACTTGAATTGTCATACAATAAAAACTTATTGAATTTTAAAAAAAGGTAAACTAGTCATCGAATCAACAGTCACTAATTGAATACCTACTACTAGTAAACTTGAATTTAGGGGCATTATGGGAAAATACAGACATGTACTTTGGCAACATGAGTAAAGAGTACTCGTGGAAACAAGCCACACCTACATGAATTACATAAAAGATGATGCCTCATAGAACTGAAAGATCAATGCCCAATGAGGCATAAATAATATGTCCATTAATTCAAATGAAGAGAAAGCTTTCCAAGTACCAGAGTGCTAAGTTGCTGCCATTGTCTTTCAAATAATATCTGAAAAAAAAATCAATAAGCCCCATTGATAGTGCAACTAATAGTAAATGTGATGTTCGGTCTTTGCTGATAACTCCCAGTCTACTTGGTCAAACTCCTACTCTGTTTACAACTCCTGCAGCCAAAACAATGCAAAGGATTCTGTGCTTTCTTCCCTATTTTGTCTCATTCTCTACAAGGTTTTGTTCACCTATATATGTTCCCTTGAATCTAGTGCCTTTATATGATAGCTACTAGCTAAAGATGGTTATTTTTCCTCCTCTAAGAGTAGATCCCACTTTGATTAAGCACTTCTCATTCCACAGAAAGATTCTTGAATCATTAGCCAATGACAAAATCTCACAAGAACAGAACATGGCAGTATGGGGGAGAGAACTACTGATTTAATATTATTCAATAATATACATATTAATGGAAAAAGGATTTAAAATGAGACTTTGCCTCATCTTTGACTGATTCTGCAAAGGCCTAGATTAATACAATAAATGTTAATTATTCTCACACTCAAACATGAAGCGCTAAAATCGCTAGTCAGGACATGCAGGGTGATTGTAAAACTGTACAGACGCCTTAACCTAACATCCACAAGAGCATAAAAGGATGAGAAGGCTAGAAAAAAAAAACGGACAGTTTTTGAAGAAAGCTGTCAATGTGCTATGTGTTCTTTTCCTGTATAAAGGAGGGGATTGGCGGGCTTTTCCTTCAACCTAAGACCAACTAGACGGACGTCAAAGGGAGCTGTCAGAGAGCTGGCTATGTTTCCTCTGGAGTTAAAGGATCAGTGGCTTTTTGTTCTGATGCAATCCTGAGGCATCTAAAAGTGAGAGCCTGGCAGGGGCTGGAATAACAGAGAGGCTTTATTTGGATAGAGTTATCCCTGTGCTAGCCATCCTCCTCCCATGGGGGAAGGGAGAGGCAGGCATCCTCCTCACTCCAAATCAAGAGAGAAGGACTTCCAGGAGGCTGACAGGTATCCTCTGGAGTATGAGGGGCATAGAGACCAGTGTTTTACTCACACTTGAGTGTCTAAAGGTGAGAACCTATGGATGCAGGTGCCCCTGCACTGAGGATCAATCTGTACTTCCTACCAGATTTTGTAGAGAAAACTCAGCATAATTTCTGTGAATTTGATGTGAAACTCCAGAAAGTGAGCTTGAGTGTGATCATCTTAGAAAGTTCTTCAGAATAAGACCACCTGGAGGGATGAAGGATCTTCAATATAGCAAGTGGAGGCTGAGTCATTTGTAGCTAGCCAAAGGAGAGACACTGTCCAGGACAAGAGAATTGCAGCCTAGAGGTCCCTAGTAGAAGATATTTGAAGAACCTACAAAAACGTCCCTGCAGAAAAGTTATCTGTGGTCAATTCATGCCTTAAAGGCACTTGTATCAGATTACGTATGTGCTAACCATGTAAATCTGTAATCCTTTCCTCTAATCACTTCTCCCCCAGGCCCAACCCAAGATGGGTATGAATCAGTAGTTAGCTAATTGGAGAGGTGAGTGAGGAAGAGGAAAGAAGCCAACCAAGATGCTTCTCCTACTGCAGCTTTCCAAACTTAAACAGGCATGATCTTGGGGAAAGGAAGTTTTAACTTCATAATAATTTAGAGTTGATTTAAATTATACTTTTTAATGCTTGAACACGAATAGACATCTTTTTTATTTTCTAAAAATGATTTGGAAATTCAAGGGACCTGCCTTAGAATAATCCAAGTACCAGGGGAAAAAGGTATCCATAAGGCAAATTTAAGGAGTAAAGAAGAAGAATGTTTTCATGATTGTACTCTACTAAGTTCATTTCTTTCAAAAACCTTGATATGTTCCATTATTAAGTCAAAAGTATATGGAATAAGGGACAAACCCATGAAGAAAGGGATGTGCCTTGTTGACTTCACTAGCTATTCCCATACAGAACATGCTGCGAAAGTCCTGATTTAGATAACTCAGTGGCAATGATACTAGAGTTTATTTTAGTAGACATTCATTTGTTCAAATTGTGATCATTTACTTTACGCCAGACACTATTCTGAGTTTTGGGAAAACAACAATAAACAAGACACACAGCTTCATTTCTACTGGGCAGAGAGAGCTGACAAACAAGAGCAGAAAGTAGGAATTAACTACAACTGGAATATGTGCTAGAGCATGCTAGAAGGGTGTATACTAAACAGGGCTAGTCATGGAAAGTCTCTCTGAGGAGGTGATATGTGAGCTGAAACCTGAATGTTGAGAAGGAGCCAGACTTGAAAAAACAAAACAAAACCTAGAGGAAGGGAGTTCTTGGAAGAAAAATGCCAAGTGCAAAGGGCTCTGAGACAGAGAAAAGCAGGGGTATATCCGAGAGTGAAAAGAACCCAATATGGCTGGAGCAGAGGAAGTTGGAAGGACAGTGAAATGACATTGTGAGAGGCAAAAATATTTAAGGTCTTGGAGACTATGATAATGCTATGCTAAGTACTTTGGGGCCTTCAGTGTTAGGAGTCATTATGCAGACGTGTTATAGTGATTAACAGATATGACTACTTCAGTACACAAGATGGCACTGCACATGTGGCAGCCCTTTGAATTGGGAAAAACTGAAACATACTCTAGTAAATCTATGAGTAAATGAAGCAACTGTTTGCAGGCTCAGTGTAACTCCAGGCTCAGTGAAACTCTTGAATGCTCCCATTTCTATGCTAGAATTAACAATGAACAGAACTCAAGGCATGATATCATGCATTTATATGTCTTGGGTCTGTTGAGGCATGAACTCTAACAAGAAAGAGAATCGTATGTCTCAGGTGTGCTTTCCCCTTGTGTCACACACGTTGCTTCTTGACATTAGCAGCGAGGAGTTGAGTTCCCATGATATCCCAGGCTGGCTATTTGATATAGTTTTCTGTAGCCTGAGCAATGATGGCTGATGATTCCTGAAGCACTCAAACAGCCTCACTCTCTGTCTAAGCAAGATAAGTGCTTTGTTTAGGTGCATTGCTTCCCTATCAGAGCATTTTATTGGGGTCAGGTTATTTTAGAATTATTTGTCATGGTGGAGTACAATATTAGAGCACTTTCCATAACCCCAGATTCTATGCATCTTAATTTAAAAGTAAATAATTTAGAAAACCTTTCTGTAATGAACACACTAAATCTGTTTCCCTTTTTCTTTTTTTCTTTTTTGCCCTTGCACAAGTACAAAATGTTTTTACAAGCTCATTTTTGGAGGGAAGTGAGATCCACCATGCCTTGCCTCAGGCAGGCATATATATGCCCTATTCCCAAAACCCCTATGGAAAGATGAAATGAAAAGATAACACATGGGATTAGCTCAGATTTGCAATAGATCTTCTAAGAATGAAAGATAAGCACTTAAAAAGTACCACCAGGAAAGTAAGCAAGATGCCCCTAAAACCTAGAGTAGCGCCTCATAGGGTTAGAGCTTAGAAAAGTCTTTGGATTTATTCTGTTGTATTTTTTCTAGAATTAGCCTGTGGAGATCTCCATTGTAACTTGTGAGGCTCCTTGTGAATGTTTTAACTTGATCCCCTTTTCTCACCAAAGATCAAGTAAATTTCCCCAGGCAGTCAATCAGAAAAAACATCCCAAATCCATACTCCTTTAATACTAGAACCTACCAAACTTCTCCAGTTCTACATCTATAAGTCCATAATATCTTCAGGAATGTGAAGAACCTAATGCCATGAATCCCCCCATGGCAGCGAATTCATGGCATTAGGTTCTTCACGTTCAAGTTGCCTGGGTTTGAAGTCTGTGTTGGAGAAGGCATACGTTTTTCTTCCTTCATCAACTTCTTCATTCTTTGATTTCTTTCTAGTGTTCATTAAAATCCCATGGGTGCTGGAAACTGGACTGACATTTGTGGATCCAGGCAGGAGTCAGTGGATGTTTCCCAGTAGCTGGTTAAACTGCTGCTTCTATTGTTTTAAGCAAGTTGACTTAGCCCAGGCCCCGCTAGGACCAGGGTTGCACCTGAGTACACTCTGGGTTATGCTGGCTCTGCCTCTGAGATTCTCTGGTTTCTGATTCTTAGTTTTCTTTTGTATGAAATGAGGGGTGCACAGAGTAGATGCTCATTAAATGTAACTCTCCTCCCTCATTCCTAATTAACTTATTTCTACTTTTGGGATTCTCTAGTTGGAGCACTGTGAAGTGCACGAGCAAGGAGCCCGTTATCAGTTACACAATACCGCCTTGCAAAGTGCCTGCTACATGGTAGGCATTCAGTCATACTCGTTAAGGAAATACATGAATTAAACTTTTAGCTTATTGGTCTCTTTTAAAATATACTTTCTAGAAAAATGGTTAATCCACAGGATGTTTGTTTCTAGATTAGAGTTACACAGAGAAATTTTCCTTCCCTAACCTCATCACCCATAGTTACTTCTTTTTCTTTTTAAGATTTATTTATTTTATTTATTTATCCCCCCCCTTGCTGCTTGTGCTGCTGTGTCCATTCACTGCATGTCTTCTCTGTGTCTGCTTATCTCTCCCTTGCTGTGAGTTCCCGCTGCATCAGCCCACCGCGCCGCGCGGGCCGGCCTGCCCTCACAAGGAGGCCCCGGGAAGCGAACCCAAAGCCTCCCATATGGTAAACGGGAGCTCTATCCACTGAGCCACACCCGCTTCCCCCATAGTTACTTCATGACCCAGACACGCTAACTGATTTGCAGTTCCCAGATATGGTCTGATAATGATTGCACATCTATACCTCTACAAATTCTTGCCTCTTTGTCTAGAAAACTTCTCGTACCCCATGCTCTTTCTCACCCACCTCATTTCTAATGAATCCAGTTAAATCAGCATTTATTGAATGAACACTCTATCCAGCATAGTGAGACAGATGAAAACTGGTTACCATCAAAGACTTGAAGCTACGTCAGAGAGACAGACATGTCAAGTAACCGGAAATATAGTATGATGACTGCCAATGCAGAGATTGAAAGGTGGTAGAATAAAGGGGAACATTTCAGTTTGTGAGGCTCGGGAAAGGTTTACCTGAATAAAGGGGTAAGTGTCCACCACAAATCAATGTTAGGGGAAAGGAATTGCAGTCACAGGGAACAGCATGTGCAAAGGTACAGAGGCCTGAAATAGAATTCCAAGTAGTTTACTATGGCTGGAAAATTCAGAGGCATATTTGTTGTTTGCATTTTTCTTTTGTTTTTAAAGAATCTGAACAGATAGGCAGGGGCCAGGACATGGAGTTCCTTATGTATCATACTAAAGAGTTTGGAATTTATCCTATATATGACGTGGAAACACTGAAGTGTTTTTAAGCTGGGATGTGACATTGCTAGATTTGGGTTTTAGAAAGATCACTTGGTGACAATATAGATAATATATTAGAGGTGGTTTAGACAGGAATTTGAAAAATTAATTGGGAAACCATTAAGGAGATGATTAATTAAGAGCAACTTTGTCCAAAAAGCTTTGTCTCATCTCCCAGTATAAATTATAATCCCAATCAGGCTGCTTTCCAGGTGATCCTGTGTGCTATCAATAATTAAGCAAAAACAACATAAATAAACCATGTCCCAGGCAAACTGGGACATTGGGTAACCCTAAATTTAGGGTCTTTCAAGTACTTCAATGTTATCCTTTGCTTACTGCTGTATAGTCTCAGCTTGGAAATATTGCTTTATTTGTCTATGGTCATTGAAGACATAGCTGTCCCTCATTTCATTTCTAGTCCCCAAAGTCATATCAGCCAAAAGGAGGTTCTCAATTATTGGTTCTTGATTGAATCTTTCTGATAGTGAAATAATTGGAATTCAATTCTAACAGGAATTGATCAGTTACCATTACTTTAGCAAAATGATTATTTATTAGGGCAGAGGCCAGGTTGGAGATCCTGCCTGATCGTAAATAAACAAAACTTTCCTGAGAGTATTGCCAATTAGGTCACTATCCCTAAGGATCTAAGCACTTTGCTGTCCCATAGGTATGTCACTTAGTAAAAACAAAAGATTCTGTCTTAGAAAAAGAATCTTTATAAACCTCAAAGACAACACTGATCTTTACTTGTTGGTTTTGCAGACTGGAGATAAGGATTCTTCAAATTTATTTAGATGAATCACCATGACTTTACATTTTATGGATCAATTAATGATGCCAAAGAAACCATGGAAAAAAAGATACAATATAACTTATATAGTTTGGCTTTGTTCTGTTTACTTCAAAAATAGCTTTTCCTGTTTACTGAGACTCAGGTCTCTCTGTACCCTTAGAAACTGTTCACTTGTCTATCTTGTTTGTCCAGCTGAAAATGATGCCCTCACAATCTTCCATCCTTCTGTCCCTTTTCCTTCAAATGATGATAATTGTGTGGTCAGGCTAATTATCCAACTCTCTGGAAAGAGTGCTTTGATATTTGTAAGCCAGTGCTACATTTGTGTAAATGACTATGGTGAATAAAGCATATAAACAATACCTAGGGAACATAGTGAAGAGAAAAAAGAAAATAATTCCATGGTATCTACAAAGCACTCTTTTCCCACCTATTATTTCAGCTGATGTTCTGTATTAATATAGAAGGTCAGCAATATATTGCCTTTTTACAGAAGGGAAGCCATGGTCTTGGAGAAGTCAGGTTATTTAGTGAAATCGATGCTGTAGCCAAGGACAAGAATGTAAACATCTCTTTTTTTTTTAAAGATTTATTTATTTATTTATTTATCGCCCCCTTGCTGCTTGTGTTTGCTGTGTCCATTTGCTGTGTGTTCTTTCTGTGTCTGCTTATCTCCCCGCTGCTGCGAGGTCTCGCTGCATCAGCCCACCGCGCCGAAAAATTCTCTTGCAGTCAGAGGCAGCAGTCTAATACCAACTCCTCTAAAGCCTGTTAGAATTGAATTCCCAGTATTTCACTATCAGTTAGATTCAATCAAGAGATAAGGGTTAGGCCCTCAAACCTTACCCCTCCCAGAGAACTAAAGATGTGTAAAAGCTTCAAATCCTCTCTGACCTTTCATCGCAGGGGTGGGAGGAGAATAAAAAAAAAAAAAAAAGAGAGGAACAATTTTAAATACATCCTGTCCAAAGTAGATTTAAACTCAACCTCTCATATACTTTATGTGAAGCGCTAGAATTTATTTCACATTATTTTATAGGCAGAGGAATGGGGGAGCTTGGTAGACGCTTCAGTCTTCATGAACTGATGCTTCTCCTCGCTGACCAGTAAGAGCTGAACACCTATATTGAGAAAAACCTTGTTCCTCAAAGTCCTAGAATACAGCAGGGATCAGTATGTGTAGTTGTCCTCGCAAGTCAAATTCTTTATTTGTGAAGTAAAACACTGTGCGGAATTCTGGTGAGACATAACAGCACTGAATATTAATTTGTTGTTTGGGTTGAATAGATGTCGGTGGAAGGAAACTCACCTGCTGGAGTTTTAAACTTAATTTTTCCCAAAACTGTGAGAAAATCCAGGGATTTCTGACCATGTTAACAAAGTACCAAATTGGTAGATACAAAATTGAAAAAACATACTTTTCTCAAGACATTTCTGATGTTTGACAAAGAACAAGATTGGGATCCCTGAGAACTTGATTCTGGTTTTGGCTGTGCCCTAAAATAGCTGTGTGACTTTGGACCATGCCACTTCTCCTTCCTTGGCCTCAGAGTCTCATCTAGCAGGCACAGGTTCTATTTTTACATTCTTTGAATTCTGAAAGTCTGCATTCATGATGCCAGGGGACAATGAATATCAATCAATATCCAGGCTACCACTTTACATTTATAGTTTTCATGCAATTGATATACTATTTCCCCAAATTAGGACTACTTGTGTGAGGTGGATGATTCTTCCAGTTTTGGTGCAATTTATAACCAAGAGTGTTCAAAAACATTCCGAGGTGCTGACATTTTAGTTCATGTTAAAGGCTAAAATTCCTGATCTCAGAAAAACTGGACAAGTTTATCGGAACTTAGTCATTATGTTGTTAGGGGAAGCACAGACAAGGGATCCCAAAGCGAGAGCTGATCTTAGACTTCATCTGTGCTTATACAAAATTTCAATATTTTTGGATAGATTTAAAATGCAAGTAGAAAGAGTATTTTCATCTTCTATTCCCATGTGTGAAACCAGACACCTCTTTAAATAGACAAACTGCTTTGGAATCCTGTTTGCTGGCTGTGGAGGCTGATTGGCTCTTTCTGGAAGAATTTTTGTTTGAAGTATTAAAAAAAAAAAAATGCTTATAGCCAGTAATGAGAACACCCACATAGGAATGATAAGGATTCCTATTACGGTCAGTCCACAGGCTGCCCAGAACCCAGGCTGTGCCTTCTGAAGTCTGAGTTTGAGAGTCTAGACTGAAGGCTGTTGTAATTTAGACAAAGTGTTGGAAGTGATCTCAGTCACACTAATACAATTGAATTTAATTGAAAAATTTGGTTATAGGGTAATGGCAAATCAACTATTATAAGATGTTTCAATTATAGTGATTGGTTCTCTTGAAAGAAAGTTTTCAAATGCAATAATTCCATCCTATATTCCATTTGCTTCCCTGAGCTATTAGGAAAACCAATTTAATGTTGGATTTTCTTGCCATTACAATGGGTAATTGAAACTTGCTGTGATGCAAATGGCATGCACCATTTTACTCCAGCAAATGATCACCTGAGCTATGCATGGGGTCAATGGCCCCAAATTTATCTCTCTAGCAATGGTCCTCCATCTGGGTTGCACAAGATAATTCACTAGGGTAAAGGAAGAAAATATTAGAACTAATTTATTTGTGTTTATTTTTAATCTAAAAAATACAAAGTAAGCTTTACTAATATTTATGTTGTTCTCATGGTTGCTATTGTGGTTACTGTTATGATTATTTGCCATACACAGTCATAGATGTCTTGATGGACTAGGTGACTTCAAAAATCAAAAAGTTTAATAAGGATGCCCTAAAATCACCATTTATTTTCAATTTTCTACAACTGTACATGTGTACAGTTAAGACAATTGAGAGAAAATGTTGTCTAGTTTTACTAACCCTTGGAAAATGTTTAAGTGGCTTAAAAGTATTCCTACAAAAGCACCATGGACTGAAGAAAATATCCATAAGCAGACAACAAGGAAATGGCAAAGCAAACTTCTCTTATACTTAGCGTGAGCTCTTCATAGCTAGTACGTAGGAAGAATGTTGGTTAAGCTAGCAGACATTTAAGGAAATATTTTAATAATATTTCAAAACAAATAAAAATAATTATTAAAAAATATAAAATATGATTGCTCTAAAAAAGGTGTTCCATGGAGAGAGCATTTTAAAAATGAGTGTTTAGAAATGTTTTCATTATTTTGTAATTCTGTTAAAATTGATGCATGTTACCAATAAATTCTTCTCACTTTTACACTCTCCAGAGAAAGTGGAAAAGTAATCCTCCAACCTATTTAAAAATATTCCAAACAGATTTGGTTGATTTTGATTTCAATGGTTTAAAAGAATCATCTTTTTATTAGTTTATCAGAATTAATTTTTAACATCAGAGAAGACGGGAATTTACCTACTGAATTTTGTATAAAGAATGCATAAGTGGTGTGTGGGACTTAAAATGAAGACTCCATTAACAAGCACAGCCAAATAGCCGTCTCTATTATAAAGGATATTCCATGAGTCCAAAAGCTCTGTCTTCCTTCTTTATTGCTGTATCCCCAGGACTGTGAAGAGTTATCCCTAGTCAATGAATATTTGTTGAATGACTATCAGAAGGGTGAGCAGATAAAATATAGGACAAACTTACACTAAAAAAAATAAAGGTTGTTTATCTGATATTCAAATTTAACTGGGTGTCCTATATTTTTATTTGCTAAATCTGGCAACCTTGACTATCACAGAAGTTTTTGAAGTTGGATGAGGCCTCTAAAATAATCTAGTGTAATGGCTCTGAGCCTTGACTTAAAAAACATGGTGGTATATTGACATTCCTCAGGAGCTTTAAGGCTAAATGCCCCCCCTCCCCCCAAAAAAAGATTAAATGCCTAGGTTCCATTTCCCTAGTTTGTTTTTTTGTTGTTTTATCCATTTGGCCTGGAATGAGGCCAGGCATTCACAGTTTAAAACAGGGGTTCTGAACCATTTTTGTTCCACGGACCTCTTTGCCAGTCAGGTGAAAACCATGGTCCCCTTACTAAGTCCACAATATACTGTGTATTACTTAATAAAAAATATCACATCCTCACCAACGTGTTCCCACAAGAATAATGTGTTTTTGAATTTAAATTCAAGCTCATTAACCCCTTGTTAAGAACCCCTGGTTTAAAACGTTATTATAATATGCAGCTGAGTGTGAGAACCACTGATTTAGTTCAAATCCTTCATTTTGAAAGAGAAGGAAACTCAAAAAGGGCGACTGGTCAGATTCCACAAAACTATAGGCCTTACATGGCTCTGCTGTTAAGTCCAAAGAAAAAGTAAACTTGTTTCCCAGTGGCCAAAGCAAGATGTGAAATCAAACCTGCATGGGTCTGCATCCAAAAACAGGGAGCTGAGTCTTGTCTGGGTGAATGACTTTACTTTTAAGAAAAGATAGTGTAATAGGGAGATTAGATTAAATATCATATCAAATGCAGACATTCATTACATCTGGGAAATGCCCCTTCAATGTCCTGCAGCCCTGACAGGCCATTTAAATTTCAAGGTTCTCTTCCAGAAATGTACTTCTGGTTCTTCCGGTTTTGACCTCTGCTACAGAAAGAGATTTTAGCTTCACTATTGAAAGGTGTTTCTTTTGAAAAATGTGGATCCATGATATTCAGGCCATTTGATTGAATACCTATAATGACTCCTTAATATACTAATGAGAAAGTCTGTATAGGCACAGATATTCCAAGTAGGCTTGCCAGTGTATTCAAGACGCATCTTTGGGGGGAAAATATCTGCTTTATTATAGAAGTAATATTCCCTCACATTGAAAGAAAGTGAAAGAGAAGGAGGAAGGAAGGGAGGAAGGGAGGGAGGAAGGGGAAAAGAAAAAGAGAGAGGGAGGCAAGGGAGGGAAGGAAGGGAAAGTCAACACTCTCATCCTATATTCTCGACTCTGAATTTCCTTCTTCATATCAAGGCTGGGGTCTGCAAACCTAATTCTCACCTCCCCACTGAAATAAAGCTTCTGTTTGCCTCTGATCTGTCCATCTTATTTTTCAACCATATTTAAAATTCCTAAAAATGTCTTTGCTCACAATCTCACATAAATGAAGTGATTGTTTCAGACATGGTATCCAGTTAGTTCCATTTATGTATAAATCTATGAAACTTCTCATCAACAGATACATTTGTTGAGCATGTCTTACAATACTCCCAACTCCCAAATTCCTGAGACTTTTGTCGCTCTAAAAAACAATCCTCTTTTTTCTTTCTTGCTTCATCCTACTCTTTAAGGGATAATACAAATATGACCATTATTTATAGGGAGAAGTTAATTTTTAAATCTCATCTCCAAAAGTGGGGGAGATCTTGAAGCAGATCACATTGCTCTCTGCAACTGGACACAACATCAAGCATATGGAAAAACACCTTGTGAAACTATAAGGAAATAATGCTTATCCATGTGAGATGAAATTGTGACTTTCTAAGACCAAGGCTTGCCACACAGGTGGATATGCATAATCAAAGTTGGATCCCTGAGGGCAAGGGATAAAACTTATTTTATGGAACCCCAAAATCCAATACAGCATATGACACAACTAAAGTTTGAATAATCAGTGAAACTAAGTGATGCCTCAGCCAGTAGGCTGTTAGACCCAGGGCTTTTCAAAAGAAACTGATAGCTTTTATACCCTTGGACCTAAGTTCTGACAAAGTCCTTCACCTTATTCTCTACCCTTCCAAATCTAATTTTAACATTCATGTCTGCTTCAAGTGCCATCTTCTCCATGATATCTGAAATAATGATCACAGCCTTCCATAGATTGTCATCACCTTAGTGAACTTAGAGCAATGCCCATCATTCTCACTCCCTTGGCAATTAAATATGCATGAACTTATGGACGCTTTCATGACAAATAATAATAGAACTATTTCTTAACCTTAAACATATATGTCTTCTTTCTCTGTTTGTACTAAGAGGATATGAGCTTTGTGTTCTCCAGAGAAGTACTATCTAACAAAACTTTCTGCAGTGATGGGAATGTTTTAAATCTATGCTATCAAATAAGGTAACCAATGGACACATGTGTCTATTAAGCACTTTAAATATGACTATATATTATTTAATTTTCAATAATTTACATTTAAATAGTGTCATGTGGCTAGTGACTATGATATTGAACAGCCCAGATCTTGAGCATCTCAAGATGGTCTCTTCAATATAGTAAGTGTTCATTTTTCTTGCCCTTTGCTCCAAGGACAAAGAAAGACTGGTCAAGTTATTCCCAAGCCTCAATGGCCCCTTATTTGGAAGTCTAATACTACTTATTCGTGAATTTATTTCCTTACTTGAAAGATACATTGCTGTTAAGCCACTGTTTAGGAACAAGGAGTCTTTGTCACAAAGATTCTATCCACATTCAGCTCTAAATTATTCACTATATAAATGACCTCAAGGAAAATGTTTACTTTTAAGCTCTCTTTCTACTCTTAATTCTATTCTGACTTTCTCCCTTCTTCATCTGTTGAACTTGCAAAAAGATTTCATTATCTACCTCTCTCTGAATATTTAAATTGGGACTAAAAATCTGGATCAGTTACACACACACATATAACATACAGAGTATATTTTTGATGAAGGCATGACTCAGCTCAGAATATCTGTGCCCTTTTTTCAGAAAAAGAATGACCGATACATTAATATTGCAATACAAATTGACTCTCAGTCAAAGCAACACATTTCCATACCAGTGAAATTAGAAAAAGGAAAGTTCCACCAGAAGGAAAGGGTAAATTGTATAGTTTTCTATTTGTGTTCATCGTAAAGTTTAGGTAATGGATGGTGGTGATGGTAGCACAACATTGTACACGTAATTAACAGCACTGAACTATATATGTGAATGTGTTTAGAAGGAGAAATTTTAGGTTGTATATATGTTACTATGAAAAAGAGGACTTTACAACACAATGAACCTTTTTGGAAATAGTGGACTATAGTTAATAATACAATTATAAAAATGTTCTTTCATGAATTGGTGGCGTGTAATGCCAGGCCGGAAAACATGACTGTTTTGTGGACAATAGGAAAGATATTTTGTAAGTTTTGCATACTATACTCAAAAGTCATTTCCACAGACTTCGACTTCATTGTTCTACCTTGCCAATATAAACTAGTAATTTGAATAAAACAGGCTCATTTTGCTCTTACCATAGAAATGGTATTGTCTCAGCACAGTGATATGAACAAATGACCACCTGAAAACTCCAAAAGCTTTGACCATCTCTACTAAAGATTTTCTTAAGGGGGCACCACAGGGAAATTACACTACACAACACAAAGCAAAATGTCTTAAATATCCTCTCTACACAGTAACCTCCAAAAAGTTATGTCCATTATGAAGCAGCTGCCTTGTAAATCAGAAATCTGCTAACTAAACTACTCAATCTGCCCACTCAGCTATATTTATCACATCTATTTGAGAGATATCAGTTTCCTAATCCTTTTGGCGTTGCATAAATAGCATCAATTAACCATGATTGAAACATAGGAAGATCTTCCTGATCACATTACCTTTTCCCATTCATGATTGTATATTTTAATGGGAATAGATTTCCAGACTATGTCATATTTCCCTTATTTTTTGTGACTCTATCCTTTTGTTACCCACCTTGCTTTACCTCCCGACATTTCAGACCATTAATTTGATCCCTTGAGACATATATTTATGACCATGAACTCTAACACTGCAACACAGGCAATCTGGAGCTGTTAATGATATCCTCAGCAAGGAGAAACTCATTTAATGACCTGTGTGGGAACTATACATTCAATCACATGGACACTCTGAGCAATAAAAATTGAAGGTTGTATCTAAAAATTGAAGGTTGTGAACAAGAGACATGCAGAGTTTTAGCTATCTGTGTATGTAACTGAAGCCCTCATACTCTAGGACACATGGGAAGTTACACAAAAGTACTAGATGGTAACTGGTCCCATTCTTAGAGATCATTGGCCAATTTCCTAGTCAGACAACAAATAACATGTGATAC
>JAQZBX010065835.1:0-16227 GCA_029593785.1 Cabassous unicinctus
AAACTAAGGGGAGAAATAGATGTCTCTATAATTATAGTGGGGAACTTAATTACACCATATCACCATTATACAGAACATCTTGAAAGAGGGTTAATAAAGAGATAAAGACATTAAATAATACATTAGAGGATCTAGACCTAATAGACATATACAGAACCTTACACACAAATACAGCAGGATATACATTCTTCTCAAGCACACATGTATCATAGACATATGCAGAACATTACATCCAAATACAGCAGGATATATATTCTCCAAAACATATGGATCCTTCTCCAGAATAGACCACATGATGTGTCACAGAATAAGTCTCAATGAATTTAGAAAGATTGAAATTATTCAAAGTAATTTCTCTGATCACAATGGAATGGAGGTGGAAATTAATAAGGGGCAGAGAACAAGAACAGGCACAAAGATATGGAAGTTAAACAACACACTGTCAGAAAATCAGTGGGTCAAGGAGGAAATTGCAAAAGAAATCAGTAACTACCGTGAAACAAATGAAAATGGGAACACAATGTATCAAACCTATGGGATGCAGCAAAAGCAGTGCAGAGAGGATAATTTATAGCTGTCAATGCTTATATACAGAAGAAAGAGCTAAATTCAAAGACATAACTGCACACCTGGAAGAATTAGAAAAAGAACAACAAATTAATCCTAAATCAAGCAGAAAGAAGGAAATAACAAAGATTAGAGCAGAGCTAAATGAAATTGAGAATGAAAAAAAAATAGAAAAAATTAACAAAACCAAAAGCTTGTTCTTTGAGATGATTAATAAAATTGTCAAATCCTTAGTTATACTAACAAAGAAGCAAAGAAGATGCAAATAAATAAAATAAAAAATGATAGAGGGGATATCACCACTGATCCCACAGAAATGAAGAATATCGTAAGAGGATACTTTGAAAAATTGTATGCCAACAAGGTGGACAATTTATATGAAATGAATGAATTTCTAAAAACACACAAGCATTGTGTGTTTTGACTAAAGAAATTTGATGATCTCAACAGACCAATCACAAGTAACAAGATTGAATTTGTCATCAAAAACATCCCAACTAAGAAAATCCCAGGACCAGATAACTTCACAGGTGAATTCTACCAATCATTCTAGAAAGAACAAAATCAATCCTGCTTAAGCTCTTCCAAAAAATTTAAGTGGAGGGAACATTGCCTGACTCATTCTATGGTGCCAAACTCACCCTAATACCAAACCCACAGAAAGACTCCACAGAAAAAGAAAACTACAGACCGATCTCTCTAAAGAAACTGGCTGCTAAAATCCTCAACAAAATACTTGCTAACCATATTCAACAATACATCAAATGAATTATACAGCATTAACAAGTGGGTTTCATCCCAGGTATGCAAGGATGGTTCATCAAAAGAAAATCAATCAATGTAATATACCACATTAACAGATCGAAAGAAAAAAGTCACATGATCATCTCTATTGATGCAGAAAAAGCATTGACAAAATACAGCAACCTTTCTTGATAAAAACATTTCAAAAGATAAGACAAGGAAATTTCCTCAACATGATGAAGGGTATATATAAACAACCCACAGCTCACATCATACTCAATGGTGAAATGCTAAAGGCTTTCTCTTTAAGATCTGGAACAAGACAAGGATGTGCACTGTCCCTGCTTTTATTTAACATTGTTTTAGAAGTACTTGCACAGCACTTAGGAAAGAAAAAGAAATAAAAGGCATTTAAACTGGAAAAGAAGAAGTAAAAATTTCACTATTTGCAGAGGACACGATCCAAAATATAGAAAGCCCTGAAAACGTACAACAAAGCTTCTAGAGCTGATAAACTAGTGTGTGCAGTATATAAGTGCAGCATATAAGATCAACATGCAAAAATCAGTAGCATTTCTATATACTAATAATGAGCAATCCCAGAGTGGGCATCACCATCCTAAAATTCTCTATATTGAAGAATGAACAAACAGAAGGGGGGAATGCAACTATGGACTAAAGTAGACTTATTATTATTCTAGCAATGGAATATCTTGTAACATTGATATAAAGACAGTGGTCACCAGAGATTCTGAGGGAAGGGAGAGGGAAGAATAATTGTAACATGAGCATTTTTGGGATATTGGAATTGTTGTGAATGACAATGCAATGATGGATACGGTCCATTACACATTTTGTCAAAACCTATAAAAACATGCAGTGTAAAGTATAAACTATAATGTAAGCTATTGACCATGGTTAGTAGCGATGCTTCAATATGTGTTCATCAATTGTAACAAATGTACCACACTAATGAAAGTTGTTGTAAATGGGGAAAAGTGTGGGAGGTGGTGGGGTTTGGGTATATGGGAGTCCCTCTATGTTTTTGATATATCATTTATGCAATCTAAAGCTTCTTTACAAAAGCAAATTGCTAACTGGATTTCCAGTTACACACACACACGCACAAATAATTAAAATTGTCCAGGTTAAGAAACAGAAGCAAAATTTTTAAAAAAAGAAGAGTCTGAGTAACTGATTGAACACCACCAAGTATACCAATATATAAATAATAGGAATCCCAGACGGAGCAGAGAGAGATAAAAGGCCAGAAAAAATATTTAAAGAAACAATGGAAGTGGTCCTAGATGAAATAGAAAATCTCAACAAACCAATCATGAGAAATTGAAGCAGTCATCAAAAACCTCCCCAAAAGGAAAAGTCCAGGACCAGATGGTTTCACAGGTGAATCCTTCCTATCATTTAAATATGATCTAATGCCAATCTTGCTCAAGCTCTTTCAAAAAATTGAACAGGAAGGAACACTAACAAAGCCATTTTATGTAGCCAACATCACCCTAATACCAAAACTAGGCAAAGATACTACAAAAAAGAAAATTACAGACCAATTTCTCTAATGAATATAGGTGCAAAAATCCTCAACAAAATACCTTGAAACGGAATTTTAAAAAAACATTAAAACAATTATACAGCAAGATCAAGTGGGTTTTATCCCAGGTATGCAAGGCTGGTTCAACACAACAAAATAAATTAGTGTTGATTTTTCTTAGAAGAAAAATCACGTGATCCTCTTGATTGGTACAGGAAAGGCATTTTACAAAATATACAATATTTCCTTGATAAAAATACTCCAAATGATAGGAATAGAAAGACGCTTTCTCAATATGGTAAAGTGCATTTATGAAAAACCTATAGCTAGCATTGTACTCAATGGCAAAAGACTGAAAGGTGTCCTGCTGAGACTGGGAACAAGACAAGGATACCCACTGTCCCCACTGATATTCAATATTGTGCTGGAAGTTCTAGGTAGAACAATTAGGCAAGACAGAGAAATGAAAGTCATTCAAATAGGAAAGGAAGAAGTAAAACATTCACTGTTTGCTGATGACATGATCTTACATCTAGAAAATCCTGAAAAATCTACAACAAAGCTACTTGAACTAAGAGATGAGTTCAGCAAAGTGATAGGATACAAGATTAAAATGCAAAAATCAGTAGCATTTCTATACACTATTGATGAGCAATCAGAGAAGGAAGTAAGAAAAAATTCAATTTATAATAGCAAATAAAAGAAATAAATATTTAGGAATAAACTTAACCAATGACATAAAGGACCTATATTCAGAAAACTACAAAACTTTGCTAAAAGAAACCAAACAAGACCTAAATAAATGGAAAGACATTCTGTAATCATGGATTGGAAGACTAAATATTGTTAGGATGTCAATTCTACTGAAACTGATTTATTTACAGATTCAATGCAATCCCAATGAAAAATCCCAACCGTCCTTTTTGCAGAAATGGATAAGCCAATTGTCAAATTTATTTGGAGTGGTAAGGGGCCCTGAATAATCAAAAATGTCTTTAAAAAGAAGAACAAAGTTGGAGGACTCTCACTTTTTTATTTTAAAGCATATTATTTAGCTACAATTGAACAATGCAACTGAATCAAGAACTCAGAATTAGACCCTCACATCTATGGTCAAGTGATTTTTGACAAGGCTGTCATGCCCACTCAGGTGGGCCAGAACAGTTTAATCAACAAATGGTTTTGGAAAAACTGGATATCCATATCCAAAAGAAATTTAAAAAAAAGAGCCCTATCTCATACCTTATACAAAAATTAACTCCAAATGGATCAAATACCTAAATATGAAAGTGAAAAAATAAAATAAAATAAAAGTGACAACCACAAAACTCCTAGAAGAAAATGTAGGAAAATATCTTCAAGATCTTGTAGTAAGTGCTGGTTTCTTCAACCTTACACCCAAAGCACACTCCATCAAAGAAAAAGTGGATAAATGGAATCTCCTCAAATTTAAACACTGGCTCTTCAAAAGACTGTCAAGAAAGTAAAAAGGCAGCCTATTCAATGGGAAAAAATATTTGGAAACCACATATCTGATAAAGGTTTGATATTTATGCTATATAAAGAGATCATACAAACTCAATGATAAAAAGACAAGCAACCCAAATAAAAATTGGGCAAAAGACTTGAATAGATATTTTGCCAAAGAGGAAATACAAATGCACAAAAATCACATGAAAACATATTCAACATCACTAGCTATTAGGGAAATGCAGATCAAAACTAGAATGAGATACCGTTTCACCCCTTATAGAATGCTCATCCTTAAAAAAAAACAAAACCAGAAAACTACAAGTGCTAGAGAGGATCTGGAGAAATATGGATACTCTTTCATTGTTGGTGGGAATGTAGAACAGTGCATCCTCTGTGGAAGACAGTTTGGCATTACTTCAAGAAGCTGAATGCAGAACTGCCATATGATCTAACAATCCCATTACAAGAAATATATTCAGAAGAACTGAAAACAAGGACATGAACTGACATTTGCATGCTGATGTCCATATCAGCATTATTCACAATTGTTAAAATATGGAACCAGCCCAAGTGTCCATCAACCAATGAATGGATAAACAAAATGTGGCATATACATACAATGGAATACTATTCAGTTGTAAGAAGTAATGAAATCAGGATGCATATGACAACGTGGATGAATCTTTAGGGCATTATGTTTAGTGAAATAAGCCAGATAGAAAAAGACAAACATTGTATGGTCTCACCAATATGAACTAAATATGATGAGTAAACTCACAGAGGTAAACTCTAGAGTATAGGTTACTAGGAAATAGAAGGAGGGGTGAGAATGGGAGCTGATGCCTAATGTATATAGAATTTTAATAAGGTTTACTGTAAAAATGTGGAAATGAATAGAATTGGTGATAACATATTATAGTGTGTACAGCTAACACTGCTCATTTATAAATGTGATTGTGACTGAAAGGCGTAGTCTGTGGGCTTAAATCTCAATTGAAAGGAAGCTAGAGAAAAATCTTGGGAATGATTTTGGTGGTGGATGAAGAGTGTGGTTAATAGTATAAATATAATAATGTTCTTCATTAAGAATATGGTGATACATTGGAAAATTACAACTAATGTAACTTGTGGATATAGTTAACAGTAGTATTGTATTAGTTTTGCAGCATTGGCACAGAAGATATATAAATACAATGGGACTACAATAGGGAGGTGTAAGGGGGAATGGGATTTTTTCCTTTTGGAGTTATAAAAATATTCTAAAGTTGACTGAGGTTATAACAGCACAACTCTGTGATAAAAATGAGAACTACTGGGTGTAGACTTTGAACGAATGTACAAAGCATGGGACTGTGGAACACAGGGAATCCAGTGGTGGAAGGACTTTGGTTAACAGCACAAATATGAGAACATTCTCTCATGAACTATAACACATATATAATACTAATACAGGGTAATAGTAATTGTGTGGGTTGGGGAAATACACCAAATGTAAGATATGAGCTGTAGTTAGTAGTAATATTTTTACGATGCTCTTTCATAGTTTGTAACGAATGTTTCACAACAATTCAAGGTATTGGTGGTGGGTGATGTAGAGAAACACTGTATAATGGTATGAATGTTTGTTTTTAAGTTCACGACTTTTATTATACACTTATTGTTTTATATGCTCATGTATGAATGATATACTTCAATAAAATTTTATTTTTAAAAATTGAAACAATGGCTGAAACCTTCCCAAATATGATGGAATACATGAACACACAAATCTAAGATACTCTATGAATGTTAAGCAAAATAAAATCTACATCAAGACATTTTATGAACAACCTGTCCAATGCCAAGGATAAAATAATATTTGAAGCATATGCATCTAGCACAGCATAATCAAAGCCCAGTCCATAGTAAAAGTGTCTATTCCTGCAAAGATCCATTTCTTGCCACCATGATCTACTGGCATCATTTTGATTTGCCAACAATGTGTGGAGCATTCCCACAGGAAATCTGCCCCATAGCCATCTGCAGTTTCTCTCTTGTTGGCAGATAGTAACATTGTGTTACTAAGGTACAAGAGGATATGTCTAAGTTCAACCCATCTCTGCATACTGCAGCTCCCCAATGTCCACTCATCTCATGGACCCAGGTGGACAAATTCAAGTGAGCACACTGGGATATCTACTCATGGGATCAATCACCTTCCAGTCCTGGAAGAATGTTCTTCTGATGGGCATTGACATGTCTGACTTTAATGCACCCCTCAAATTCCTATGGTGATTCCCATTGGGCCATGCCCCATGTGGGCAGGTTTAAAATGATCAGATATCGGGTATAGTTATGGCAATACAAGGACACTTGGAAGAGTTAAAGGCAGAAGTCCTTATTACATATAGCTCCAAACAAGAAAAGACTGCCCCACAGGATCACACAGGGCTTTGCAGCTGAGGAGAGTATGCCCACAAGCTAGAGCAGTGGGAGGCAATTAAGTGTAACAGGCAAGGCAGGGTTAGCTAGGATATAAAGGCTCTCTGCATTGGCCAATCTGAATAATTCTGTGGGCTATGGGGGCATAGGGACTATAACTAGTTATTTGGTACCTGGTCCTGGGGACATTAGGGTAGGTGCATAGTGGCCCCAGAGTATGAGAGCCATGTTATATGCCTGTGGCTGGTATGTGAATGTATTTATCTGCTTAAAAGGGGGAACTGACAGGCCTCTAACCAGGACCTCAAAACGAAGTCAAGACAGCATTTTAAAATTGACCCCTTGATGTCTTGACCTCAGTTTTGAACTTGAGTACTTGGAATATTTGAGTGGCATAAAGAGTAGACTTCCACATAATAGAACATAAGTTGATCTAAACAGCACAGAAGATATTTAACTATAACAGAAGGAAGAAACCAATTAGAAACATATGAAGCCCCTGGAGGCTGGTTGGCATTAACCAGGAGAAAATATAGGGTATGGCAGGGGCTTCTAGTAATATTTTGGTTGAATTATGGCATGTGATAAAGGTGTGGTTTATATTTTCTATGGTGAGGATTACATGGTCCAGGCTTTTAGTTGGAGTGGCCTCTTGCCCAGTGCTGTTAATCCACATACAGAAAGTATTATCATTCCAAATATCTTATACTTAACCAAGAGCCAATCCATTGTCAAAAACCATTTTTTCAAGGATTATCTGGCCTTGAATAAGCAGGCCTAATATTTGTTATCTTTTAGAAATGTGAAATACTAGAGTTGTAGGCATCCATAATTAGGTGTCAATGACTTTTGATAGTTGAATTACAGTAGTTTTCCTTGCAGTCATTCCAGCAAGTCTCAAATAAGTTGCAAATACCAATATTATAGTTATGACTGTAGCATGGCAATAATGCTTGGCTGGGGTGAGGGAAGAATAACTAACATTTACATAACTGGGAAGGTCAAGGGGTAGTGGAAGAGCAAAGTAGTAGGGATTAGCACCCATGTTTGTTGGGCCACAATTATGGTTCTATGGCATGATCATTAGATTGGAAAATTGTGCTTTGCCTTCAGTACATAGGAATTGCTAAGGAACAGGACTGGAGGAAAAGAATGATTTTGTAGGGCATAGAGTGAGGATGTAGAGTTGTCCATTAGGTTACTCTATGTGCTATGTATTGAGCAAACATGAGAGCATACACCAGTTGCCATGAGGGATGGGCACTCCAAAACAGGGGAGATGGCAGTTTGGAAGAGGTTTTCATTTTCCAATATTTTCTATCTCTGGGCCATACATGAACTGGGTAAAAGTCTGGAAGCAGGGCAATGGCAAATCCAGCAGTTATGGTGAGCCAACGCATGACAGAGAAGTTCAGTTAATTAATTCATATGTTGGACATCTGTATAAATATCCAAGGTGCTGGGGTGATGGGTTTGGATTTAATTTGCCATGTAGCCTTTTGGAGGGCAAGAGGGGCAGGCATTGTTAGGGTAGGAGATACTGAGTTGAGAATGTGGATGATGAATAATGAAGAAGAGGGAGGGAAAGAGACTGGAAGGGAATGACTAGATAGCACATTAGGAGGCCATCAGACTTCACCTGTTTGACTTAGGAGAATACATAGCATGGACATCTCAATGAGGCCACCATTTAGGCAAAGAGAGTTGATATTAGTGGGAACATTAATCTTGAAGGCTTTGCAGAGCTATTGGACCAGGTCCCACAGGCATATAACATGGTAAAAATTAATATCACAACCATAAGGGTCATAAATTAAATTACAATTTTACAGGTATGCCAAGTAAGGCTGGGTCACAGGACAAGAAAACTGCAATGTCTTGGAAACCACTCAATCTGGTGGGTATCACTTTTTAAAACAGGACTTCAGGGAAACGGGTGTGGCTCAATGGATAGAGCTCCCGTTTACCATATGGGAGGCCCCGGGTTCGCTTCCCGGGGCCTCCTTGTGAGGGCAGGCCAGCCCGCGCGGCGCGGTGGGCTGATGCAGCGGGACCTCACAGCAAGGGGGAGATAAGCAGACACAGAGAAGACACACAGCGAATGGACACAGCAAGCACAAGCAGCAAGGGGGGATAAATGAATAAATAAATAAATCTTAAAAAAATAAAAAAACAGGACTTCACAGTATAATTAGTCACTGAAAAATTGAGGGTTTCTGGGGGTACTTCATGGGTGGTGAGACTTTCTCAGCTCTGGTGTAGTTGGGGTTCCTGATAATTGCTCAGGATGCAGCAGTGAGTGATCTCCAACAGTGAACTCTTGGGCTGGGAAAATATTGTCTGTGTCATCTGTAGCAGTGAGCTCATGGGCTGGGATGATGACACCTGGGATGTAGGACAAGGCTATCCTTCCCAGATGGAGACCCACTTGGATCGATAAGGGTCATGTTTTCGTAGGTCTATGGTATTAAAATGAGGCTGAGCTGCCTGTGGAAATTGAAGGCAACATTAGGCTAAAAGCATTACTTGCAAATATCTTTTAAATCAAGGGGCTTTGTGGGTGCACAGCTAGCAAAGATGATGTTACTGTAATTTGACAAAAGTTCCAGCTGCTGGTTAGCACAATTAAAGCCCCAATTAATGGTAGCTGAATCTAAAATTTCCCAACAGCAAGTTTTTTCCCAGATAGGTGATGAGATGTAATCTCTTGCACTAGGTTTTAAATCATATGGCTTTATTTGGGTGCATGTTGCTAGTAAAGTGTCAGGTTGTGTGGTACTTAAAATACTTGTGACTTAGGTTGAAGTTCGAGCATTAGCCTGTAGTCAGCATGTAGTATCAAATAATTACGGGTCATGTCAATCAGTTGTTGGTTCAGTTGGTGTGGGACAAGTCTGCAAGGTCTTTCAGCTGAAGGGCTTGTGTTAACCAAATTTAATGGCATGTAAACCTCAGCATTTGCCATGATTGGTTGAAACAGTGTCTTATTTGGAGTGTTTGAGCCTCTGGATTGCAAACCAATGAAAACGCCCAGACTAATGATAACAAAACCAAGAGCCAACAGAGTGGTGTGTACCAGCTCCAATAGGCTCTTTCTTGTTTTATGTGCCTGCCTCTCCTGCCTAGCATGAATTATTAACTTGGAGGGGTTGTCCGGTTTTATTATGATGGATAGGGTTTTTGCTTCCTCATTATTTTCTAATGTACTTATCATTTATGAAGTGGAGTGGATTATTTCCCTTCACAGTGGTACATAACTCTATGGAAATGGCCTTGAAGCCGTCATTTCAATTTACTGAAAGAGATTGGTGGGGGTAGATTAATCACCCATCTCATACATCCTGAAAAATGTGGAACATTTCTAGATAGTGGAAATTTAGGTTTAAGTGAGTCCCATAACAAATGGTCCCATAACAGATGCTGGGACTCTATGATAATCTGTCATAAATGGGCCCCAGGAGAGTATCTGCCCTCAGTCTGGACTCCAGTCATCATGGGTTGGGGGCAAAAGAGAAAATCCATATTCATGAGGAAATATATTATTGAAGGGTCCCATGTACACAGAATCTATACAGACATGAAGATGAGGTATGCTCCCTTTAAACACAGAAAAGGGAAACGGGAAGGCTTGTAAAAATTAGCGTGTGGGGTAAGACTTCCCAAAGTTCTGGAATTAAGAGTAATCAGAGCTCAGGCAAAAGAGAAACCCAAGCAACAGCGACCTTGGAGCGGTGACGTCATCAACCCAGCGACGGAAGGCAGCCCGAAAAAGCCACCCCGGAGATTCAGCGAATATACTGGGAAATTTCAGAACTCTGGAGGAAGACAGAGACTGAAGAAGGACTCCACAAACACTGGATTGAAGAATGAGAAAAATATCAGGTAGGAAACTTCCGCCCTGACGCGGCAGGTCCTCCTCCCCTCCCCGCCCAGGGGCCGCGCGCGGAGCCCGGGAGGCCTCCCCAGGCGGTGAGCAGCGGGCGCCTCTCACAGGGAGCACAGGCCTGAGAGGCGCTCACGGCAGCTAGTTAGGGCCCCACACGTGTCCTCGACGGGACCCGAGTCCACAGGGACCCAGGGCAGAACACAAGACCCTGAGGAGTGCTGAAAACAAAAAGGTCCCTGCTTGTGGGGGAGATGGAAACCGTGGCAGTATGGTGGAGGACTATCGCTGCACCCATCCAGTGCAGTTGCTGTTTGTGGGACTCCTTAAATGCAGAATGGACTTTCCTAGAGAAAGCCCCCTTCTGGAAGGATCCACCTTTTTGGATTGACCTCATCTGACTCCTCGAGACAGGATGACCAACAGGGAAGAAACCTGAGGCAGAAAAGCCTCACAGAGGGTTAAACTGAACTGCTGTAAGACTGGAGGTTCCCAGAACTGAAAGGTGAAAGGGAAATGGGGCACTGAGTGAGGGGGAGAATTTAAACAAATCATAGGAGCTGGGGAGAAAATTCTGCACACAAACAAATGGAAGACGTCAAGTTTCCTAGAGAAGGAACATAGGAAGGAAGCTGACAAGTTATGACAGGTTGTTCTCATGTTGTGGGTTCTGGGGAAAGAAGCATTTGCAAGGGATAAGAACTTAATTAAGCTTCAATTTGCTGATGTAGGGACAGGGATTTTTAACAAGTGGTCCATGAGCTTGAATTTAAATAAAAAAACAACAACACATTATTCTTGTAGAGACTTGTTGGAGCGGGTCTGATATATTTATTAAATAATACACAGTATAGTGTCGACTTAGTAAGGGGTCTGTGGTTTTCACCTGACTGGCAAAGGGGTCCCTGAAACAAAAAAGGTTAAGAACCCTGGCTTAACACAAGGGATCTAGGAGATCTAGGGCAGGGGTTCTTAACGTTTTTTATTCCACGAATCCCTTTGCTCGTCGGGTGAAAACCACAGACCCCTTATCAGAATTTAGCGGCAGATAGTTTTATGACTCAACATCGGCATGTCTTTAAATTAAATTTTAAGATTATTCAAAATTAATTCAAGCTTACGGACCCCTGAAATCTTTCCACATACCCCTTGGGGGCCTTTGGACCCCTGGTTAAGAGCTCCTCAACTAGGGCTTAATTTATTTAACAATTCCCCCTATTTTGATCTGACTCTTAGCCATTGAGAGTTGTGCTAAAAATTGAAGGTGCTGAGGACGATTTTCAATTACTGCCTAAGGACTTGGAGTAGTACTTGCATGTTGTCATGTTGGGCTCATAGGTGGTCCTGCTGTCAATTTTTCCTTAATCATCATTTTTATGTCATGCCAGACATAAATAAATCATTTGGTGCTTCACAAGCAGCTGGTGACACACATTCAAAACTCTTGAGAGAAAGTGGACCAGGGAGACATTATAATGAGTACTGAGTGATAAAATTGCCCACATGCCCACCTCATAGTATGCTCCTAAGCCCAGGACTCAATGTTTTGAACCAACTGAAATCAAAGTGATCAAATCAGGGCCCTGAAGAAGGCCTTACCTGGTTAATTCATGTGGCTGGTTTAGTTATTTCACGTAATTGTGTCTCAACTTCCCCAGAGACAGGTGTGCCAATAACAATTTTATATGGGGAGAGTTTGTGTTTCCCAAAGGGAATGCAAAGAATAAACATCAGGGCCAAAGGTAAAATTTTGGGCCAGGGAAGGACAGGTACTTCAGGTAATATAGATGGTTTTAATTTAAGTCCATAATATCAGATGTTTAGTAGTGACTATTGTTACATGAAAATATGCAAGATCATTTTTAAAAAATATTCAGGCTCAATTCTTTTTATGTCAGCCTCTAGCTTAATGATGCCAACCATAGATGGTAGAAAAATGGCAGAAAGGAGGTAAGTTACTTGTCCAGTATTTTCAATTTGCATACCAGAAGTACATAACCCTTTTTGTTTCCATAGCATGCTGAAATCATGAATTGCACCAAAAGCTTATCTGTTATCATTATAGATGCTGACAGAATTTCCTTCAGATAGAAAGCAGGGCTGAGTAAGGGCACAGAGTTCATCCTTTTTGGCAAAAGAAAATTGTGGAAGACTGCCCCTTTCAATCAATTCATAGTGTGTGGAAAATATATAGCCTACTTTGAAATTACCATTGAAATTTCTAGCATAAGAAGCATTAAGAAAGAGAATGACATCTGGGTTGATCATAAAAGCATTTATGGAATCTTTAATTTTGAAGTTACCAGTTTACAGTCATGAGGTTCCCTGTCATGTAAAGGTAGCAGAGTGGCAGGGTTAAGAACATTGCAGCACTTTAGATGAAGATTACGAGGTAAAGTAGAAGGATCTCATAAGAAGTCAGTTTTCTGTAGGAAAAATATTAGGTCTGCTCAGGGGTAAGTTTGCTAAAGCTTTAACTTATTTGGTAGCTTCTACTATAGCTTTAACACAGTTTAAGCACAGGCAACTGCATCAAGTTGTTGGTTTTAAATAGGCAGTCGTTTTGAAATTTCCTCTGTGTTCTTGAGTTAACATTCCTAAGACTTGGTTATATAACCATTGACTCCAATTATTTCCTATTAACAAGATGGACAGATCCTGATTGAATCTATGCAAATAATTATATTAACATAAATATAAAAATGTTCAGTAAGAGTTTTCAAATTCTGGAGGGGTCAGGCAGGGAGATAAAGATGAATGTTTTATGAATTTTAGATAATCCTTTAAGGTAGTAAGGGATCCCTTGTATCTAGAAAATGCAACAATAAAACATTAGCAATAGTCCAAACAAAACTATAATCATTCTTTATCAATTCATTTAGCCCTAGGCAATTAATCCTTGTTTCATTAGCTCTTCTTTTAGCAATCTCATGAACCTATCAGCATCTTCACTAGAATTCTGGAGATCTTGGCTCAGTCCCGTGGTCATTAGAAGCTGGTGCCTCAGAAAACTTGGAGTAGTCCTTTCTGTAGGTCTCTGAGATAGTCTTTTTGTTGAATATGAAGCACACTTTTCTTTAGCTGATTGCAGGTGTTTTCAGGGAAGCATCAGAATAAAAATTATCTGTAGGTGAAAAAAACTTTAAATGTCCATGGTTAACGTTGCTGTTTTACAGAAGTGAACAGTGAGATAAGAGTTCATGAAACATTATTTTAAGTACAACTGAACTTTTGACCAATAATACTATTGTTGTCCAATATCAGACAAATCAGTTCTTGGACTACTCATGGACAGTGAGGATCTTGACAAATCTCTAAGAACTTTATGTAATTTTTGAAATGTTAGTAACCAACAGAAAGTTACAAAATCCTTTCAAATTTGATAACACTTCCTATGCTGCTGATAATATATCAAGTAAAACTAATTTTAGCACCTCTCTTTTTACAAGGTGAAAGAAAAGATCCTCTGCGATTTTCCAAGGGACCCCTGGAAAGCCCCAATGAGAGTTTGAGATCAAGAAGACATCATTTATTGTTATATATTGGAAGGAAAGTGTCAATAATGGTCAGGTTTTAACATTTTGTTATATAAGATCATGGGAAACTGTGAAACAATATCTAGTTCCCTACTTAATGAAAGTGACAACAGTAGATTTTAAAAGTAAAGAGAAGAGGTAGTATGATGGTAAAAAATACTTAATTATTTAAAAAGACTTGTTCTCTAAAACAATAAAGAATAAGCTCAAAATAAACACAGGAGATTATTCTAAGATAGAAAATTTTTGCCTCCTAAGGACATTACTCAAATGGTTAAGAAAAAACTTCTATAAATTCTTACTAAGAGCATCTCAATAAACTAAGAATACTTTGTCATTTTAACAGAAAAAAAACCAAATACTGGTTTTGCAGGAAGATGCTGTCTGATAAGAAAACTGTTAAAAATTGAATAAACCTATCAAATCTTAACCAACTTTGACCATTGACAAATAAAATCCCTTTTTTGCAAACCATCTACAATTTTCTATATATGTTCAGGATTTTCCTACATATTCCTGTTTCTCAATGACAACAAGTCATTTTACATTAAGACAAAATATTTTCTCTTCCCGTAACAAAACACATCCTGCATACTTTACATATTTGTTATCAAAAATATCTTGGAAACTCTTTTAATATGCTGTTTGATCTATTTTGTTGAGAATTTTTGCATTTATGTTCATTAGATTGTTCTGTAATTTTCTTTTCTTGTGGTGTCTTTATCTGGCTATGGTATTTGGATGATGTTGGCTTCAAAAAATATGCTGGGTAATTTTCTTTCCCTTTCAATTTTTTGGAGGAGTTTAAACTGGAGTGATGTTTATTCTTCCCAAAATACTTGGTAGAATTCACTGGTCCTGGACTTTTTTTTATTGGGATATTTATGATGACTGTTTCAAGCTCTTTAAATGTGATTGGTTTGTTGAGTGCTTGTATTTCTTTTAGAGTCAGTGTAGGTTGTTTGCACATTTCTAGGAATTTGTCCATTTCATCTATTTAATTTTTTGGCATACAGTTTCTTATAATATCCTTTTATGATCTTTTTTATTTCTGTGGGAACAGTTATAATATCCCTCCTTATATTTCTGATTTTATTTATTTTCATCATCTGTATTGTTGTTGTTGTTAGGCTAGCTAAGGTTTTGCCAATTTTATTGATCTTTTCAAAGAATCATCTTTTGGTTTTGTTGATTCAATTTTTTTGTTGTTCACAGTTTCATTTATTTCTGCTGTAATCATTGCTATTTCTTTCATTTTGCTTGCTTTGGGATTGGTTTTCTGGATTTTTGTTGTTGTTGTTTTGCTTCCTCTAGGTGTGCAGCTAGGTCTGATTTTAGCTCTTTCTTCTTTTTTTTAATATAGTCATTTAGGGCTATAATTTTCCCTTACAGCACTGCCTTTGCTGTATCCTGTGACTTTTGATAAGTTGTGTTCTTGTTTTCATTCATCTTGAGATATTTACTAATTTTTTAATATTTTCTTCTTTGATCCACAGATTATTTAGGAGTGTGTTGTTTGGCCTCCACACGTTTGTGAAATTTCCCTTTTCTTGCCTGTAACTGATTTCCAGTTTCATTCCATTATGATCTGAGAAGGTACTTTGTATAATTCCAATCTTTTTATATTTAGTGAGAACTGCTTTGTGATGCAATATGTGGTCTGTCCTGGAGAAAGGTCCATGAGAACTTGAGAAGAATGTATAGCCTGCTGATTTGGGGTGCAATGTAATGTATATATCTGTTAGGTCTAGTTCATTTATCTTATTGTTCAAGTTCTATGTTTCCTTGTTGATCTTCAGTCTAGTCGTTCTGTCAATGTAAGTGGTATGTTGAAGTCTCTGACTATTATTGTCTATTTCTCCTTTCAGTTTTGCCAGAATTTGCCTCATATATTTTGGGGCACCCCGCTTAGTTGCATAGATATTTATGACTTATTCCTTCCTAGAGGATCATCCCTTTTATTAATATATAATGCCCTCTGTATCACTTATAAATTTTTTGCATTTAAAGTCTGTTTTGTCCAATATTAGTATAGCTACCTCTGCTCTTTTTTG
>JAQZBX010065836.1:0-16225 GCA_029593785.1 Cabassous unicinctus
TGACAAGCTTGAAAATATCCTCATGAAACAGTAAACTTTAAAACGTAGCATAAATTTGAAAAAGGACCAAATATGACTTCAAGAAATTTAAAAAAAACAAAAACAAAACACTGACATTCAAAACCCAATGGTCACATTTGGTAGCAGCAGGAGAGAAAATCAACCAGAGATCAGAAAAAATCAAACCATATTCCCTTTCCATAAATACTAACATTTAGAAGAGGATATCCAAATGTCACTGAAGTTAAATTAAGACCTTAAATAAGAAAGACATTTGGGGCACAGGGGATTGGTCCAGCCTCAAGATATAACAAAGAGTTAATCACCTTCTCTGCTCAAACTCAAGGCCAGACTGGTGGTTATATATATATATATATATATATACACACACACACACACACACACACACAAAACTGCAAACAAGGTGTGTTAACTATTTGTGGGGTAGGAATCAAGCAACTCATTCAAGTGTAACTCAATTACTGTTCACGTGGCACTTCATGGCCTTTTAACTGACAGAACCTCAGTGAGCTGTGGCTAGCAGCCTGTATATCATCAGTTTATCCAGAGGAGTGCAAAAATTGGTTGTGAACCCTGAGATGGCTTTTGTTTTCCTACCCTCAGCATACCTTCCTTGATGGTCTGATGTATCAGTAATAGATGCTTTAGCAGTGCAGAAATTTCTGGTTGCAAATACAGAGCAAGTTGCAAGGGGGCCACGCAGAAGAAGGGCCTGATGAGGAATTTGTTTATTCAGTTGTTAACAAAGGATCCTGTTGCCTCTTTGTGAACCTTTTGCTCAGGAGCCCACGCTTTAAACATTTTACTGAGTGAGATCTGTGTGTGTGTATGTGTGTGTGTGTGTGTGTGTGTGTGTGTTTCCCCTTTTCCACCCCTTTCCCCCATCCCAACGATAGTATCAGATAGAAAACCATATCGTCTTTTTCCAGGTTCTAAATGTAAATTAGACCGATATTTTCTCACCAATACCTGTATGTATTCTCAGGTCTGTTACTTGTATTAAGGACATTTACATAAGAGCCGGTTCTTTGTAATTGCAGTTTAAATATTCAGTGTGCCTAGTTCTCATTAGAATTCACAATAGAGCCTGTCTGAGTCTGTCAGAGGGAGCCAATTGTGAAAGCTCAGACCAAGAATTCTCAGTGACTCGGGTTGAGGGGCATATTGACCATTACGTAAGTTGTCCAAGCACAATTATTGTGATTTCAGCAGTGTTTCCGTTTCCCTGATGTGGTTAGAAATAAGCCTAGCTGACGTTGCATCAGCATCTCAACCCAGATACATTGGATTTGACTTTCAGCTCATCTGAACATTGTCTTCTGAGGCGAGTAGTGGCTTGCACGTGGACGTGGAGCTAGAGGGACCTGGGTCAAAATTTGGGCTCTACCGCTTATAGACTTGGAGAGCTACTTGTTCTAAGTCTCAATTCCCTTCTCCGTAAGATGAAGATAGCAATTGCTGGTACACGTAGTAGTTCTGTGGATTAATTGAGAAAATGTAGGCAGCACAGTGAGCGGTACAGTGAGTCCTCCGTGGAAGTCAGCTAAAATGGGTTCAGTCGGTTGCTAAGAGCCTCCCCACTAGATAAGACTCAGAGGCGCTGAACCCTGAAAAAACTAGCATAGAAGAGCCATTAAGGAGAACAGTGATGAACTGAGTAAATTATGCAGAGATTTTCTGAAGCTAAGAATTTAGCATCATCAATTAATTAGAAATGGAGTTTTTTTGGGGGGTTTGTTGTGGTTTTTTTTGTTTGTTTTTTGTTTTGCAAATAAACTCAAATGTAGAATTTTGTGGGTGAGGCCTGTTATCAATCCTGAGATTAGGAGATGTGCTCTTGAGTGCATGCGCTTTTGGTGACGATGCTACCTTCCCTTATGTCCTTAGATAGGACTAAACATATTTTTCACACATTAGCTCTTTTGCAGCTTAAGAAACCAAGTTCCAAGTTGTCTAGTTCACATAACTAACCTTAGAGACACTTTAGCCGTGCAAAGAATTATTTTTACAAACCTTACCACAAACACAATCTGGAGCAAAAGAATAACTGTGCTGATTCTTTCATTGATCTCTTATTATCTATCAAGACCAATTCTTTCTGGTTACCGTTTCCTTGCTTTGCTTTCTGCTCTCATCATCCTTAGGTGAGATCATCTGGTTCTCTTTTTCTTTACATCCATGTGTGTCTGTCTCTGTATCCCTTGTGTCACCCTTAACTCGGTCTCAATGGAGACATGCTCTGTCCTCCTGCTACGTACGTCTGCATTCAGTCTTCTTGTCCTCAAGCCTAGTGCTTCCTTCTCATTCATTCATTCTTTTCTTCTTCCATGCCCACACAATGATTGGGCATCATGTATATGCCGGGCACCGGGCTAGGTCCTGGACCTCAAAGGTACACAGGGCACAGTCCCTGCCCTCAGAGAGCTAGAGTGTAAAGAAGGGACAGGCTGTGTAAATCACTCACGACTGCAGGTCTCTCAGAGGGAGGAACCTCTGCGGCAGCCTCAGGGCTCGGAGGTTTCCAAGAGGCTGAGAGATGAGCAGAGATCTGAAGATAGAGTGGGAGAAGCTTCTTCTGGGTCTAGTAAAGTGAAAATTTATATGTCTTTAGAATATTTTGTAGTGCGCCCGTATTACTTTTGTCATTTAAAAATTAAAAATTTAGGGGAAAATATTTTGGTACTTTACTTCCAGTCATTATTTTCTACAAATAGCATTATTGCAAGACTATGAGAATACTGTATTTAAAACCCTTCTAATTTTTAATGCTTTTTAAAGTAAGCATTTCCCATTTTTATAACCATAATTTTTTTTAAGCAATTAGTACCATTCCATCAAGTAGATGTACCGTTATTACTTCAGTCCTCGTGTTTGGGGACTTTTAGATTATTCCCACATTTTGCTATGTAAATAATGCTGCATTGCAAAGCCTTTTTCCATATTCTGGACTTTTTCCTCTCAGGTTGGGTATGGTTGGGATGCTCCCAGGTGCCAGAATCAGAGGCTGACTCTGTCTTATGACAACAGCAGACTGCTTGGAATGTTCTTTGAGGCCCAGAGAATTGCCAGGAAGCTGGAGGTTCAGGGGACACAGCAGCTGGCTCTGGACAAGAAGAGCCCGGTCAAGACGCTGAGCCAGAGTTGCTGCATGAAGCTGGTGCCACCACCATGCAGATGAATTTTAACCATCTCTTCCTCTTTGAGTCAGAGGAGAGAGTGCCAAATCAGCCAGGCCTAAAGCTGCCGAGGGCCAGGAGAGGAAGAGTCTGGCTGCTTTGGCATCCCAAGTGGGAAGTGATGCCTTGCCTCCTACCAGAACTTCACGATAGGAGCTCCACCAAAACAGGAAATGGCAGGGGGTGAGGTAGGTCTGGACAGCAAGGGGGGAAAAAGTACATTACATATATTTCCCAAATATATTTATTTAGCCGTTGGGGTATGAGTAGCATTAAGCCTTTTGCACTGTATCACCAAATTTTCAGTAGTCTATCAGAAACCATCTCTCATCCCAAACTTGTTCATGACTGGATTTTTTTTTTTTTTTTTGCTAAAATCCTGTGCTTCTCTTCAGTTCTCATTCTCCTTGACAAAATTCTGGCATTTGAGATGGTTGTCTCCATCAGAAATAGCTCATCTTCATTTCTGTGACACAATGTCTTATTCAGCCAAAGGGGTGCTGATGCAAAGTACCAGAAATCTGTTGGCTTTTATAAAGGGTATTTGTTTGGGGTAAAAGTTTACAGTTACAAGGCCCTAAAGAGTCCAACTCAAGGCTGCTTTCTCACCAAAGTCAGTTGCCACACGTTGAAGCAAGATGGCAGGCGATCTCTGCCTGGTCTCTCAGGCCTTCTCAGCTGCTCAGCTGCTCTACTCTCTTCGGTTGTAAACTATCAGGCAAATGGCTCATCTCTCTTCCCGAGGCTTTAGCTGTTTGAGCCTTCTCCTTTCTGTCACATGGCAGGACTGAAATGACCAAGTTCTCTCCTCTTCCATGTGTCTTCTTAAGTGAGTGTCCATTTATATAACCCACCAAGAAGGTGGAGACCCAACCCTGAGTCATGCTCTACTGACGAGGTCAAATCAAAGACCGTAAATTGATTTTATTAAGTAAACTTAAAACCTTTGAATATAATACAATCAAAAGGTATCATACCCAGAGGAACAGGCCAATTTACAAACACAATCTTTCTCTTTTTTGGGGAGTCACAAAAATAATCTCAAACTGCCACACATGGCATTATCCCAAGATTGATCCAAAACCACAATGGCTTCTCTTTCCCTTTCTCTGTTTCTTTATCATTTGTTGACTACCCTTGTGTATCAGCCACTGATGATTAAAAGTCAGATGAGGCCTGGTCCCTGACCTCAAGAAGCTCTGGGTTCATGGGAAGACAGCAAACTCAGGAGTGTGATAAAGGCTCTCATAGATGGGCACAGGACACCATGAAGCAAAGGGATTGAGGCAACTCGAGCTTATTTTAGAAAGGTGGCTAAAAATTATACAAAGGCAGGTAGGAGAAATAGCATATCAGGCAGCGGGAAGAAGGCACTAAGGCAGGAAACACTACCCAGGTTTTTCAAACACAACGAGAACTGGGCTTAAGGGTGCCTGCTGGAGAGACAGAAAATGAAGCTAGCCAGGTGGGCTAGGACTTGCCCCTGAAGAAGTTGGAGTGCTAATTCAGTCTCCCTTTGTCTTTGGACTTTTCTTAGGTCTCAGTCCTCTGCCCTTAGTTTCCTGATACTTTTTCTTTATACTGCTTCATGTTCTCTCTTGGATAGCTTCACCTATTCCCTTAATGTGGACAACTAACAGTTCTGCATCTCAACGCCAGACTCAAAGTCTGAATCTCAAGGTCTTTGTCTTCATCGGCTGCCAATCAGTGTCTCCTGCCTGCCCCAACATCCTCTCAGTCTCTGTATGTTCTTTTTTTTTTTTCTTTTTAAAAGATTTATTTATTTACTTTACCATTTTAAACCACCCCCCCTTCCCCGTTTTTTTTGCTGTATCGTGTCCATTTGCTGGGCAATTCTCTGTGTCTGTTTCCTGCCATCTCTTCTCATCCTCCTCCTCCAGTCTTTACCAGGATTCGATCCTGGAGACTTCTGATGTAGGAGAGAGGTGTTCTGCCACCAGCGCCACCTCGGTTCCTGGATTTCGGAGCATCTCATCTTGTCTCTCCCCTGTGTCTCTCTTCTATTATGTCATCATCTTGCTGCCTGGCTCCCGGGGCCTGGCGGCTCACCGGCACACACAGCCTGGCAGCCCATGCGCCTTCTGTATATATGTTTTTATTTTACTGGGAGGTCCCGAGGATCGAACCCAGGTCCCTCCATATGACAGACGGACGCCCAACCATTTGAGCCACATCCGCCCCCAGTCTCTATATGTTCTTGCCTAGACTCAATATTTTTATCCCAAAACAAGCCTCCTCTTCCATGCTTCCCATTTTGTCAGGCTCAAAACTCCCTTCATCCCTTCAGATGCCTTCAGGAGCTAAGGAAGCCTTCCTGAATGAATTGGGCAAGTGTGATTATCACCAGTAGCAAATTAGAGGGGAAACAGCAGACTTTTGCAAAGTGAGAATACAAGCCTAGAATTGCCAGATCATCTGGTTTGTTTTGTTTTGCTTTGCTTTGTTTTGTTTTGTTTTAAAGAGAAGCCTGAATTCTGAATCTTAAAGTGAAATCCCCAATATTTTAGTGTTGTCAATGAATTTGCATTTTAAAAAATGCCACCTGGGCCAATAAAACATGTCTGCAGTGAACTGCTTTTGGGACTTCTGTTTCACTTCTGTGCAGTCAGCCCCAAGGCCTGTTTGTTCCATCTCTGAAATCTCTCTCCCTTTGTCTTCCTGTTCTCAACACCCTGTTTCTGGTCCTTATCACACTGATGTTGCCACTAAAAATGATAATGAGGAGGTCTATTTATTGGTGCAGAAAATATGCATGATTGTGGCTTTGATCATATTTTTATAAACCATGGCCCCCATCTTGTGGTTTTAGTATATTGATGTAGCAAACATCTACCCACCTTTCAGCATCACAGAGGTAAATAAGATGGGTCCCTCTCCTTTAAGGTTCTCTTTGTTCTTAAACGTGCCTTTTCCAATTGATTTAACCCCCACCTCCACACCCCCTGCCGAGACCTATCAGGACTAATTTTGGACAGGTGGCTTTTCTCTGTCATGGTGATAATCGACACTTAACAGTGAAGCTATATGGTGTAAAACTCCTAGGAGACCTGGTTCTTTAGTCCAGGAGAATACTGTAGCATTCAGATGAATATATTGGAATATATGGGAATCACTCAATATTCACACACCTTCCAGGAGCTGAAATATACAGCTCCCTTTCTCCTACACCCTTAAACAGTCACTCACTCCTGTGCCTCATGGTTGTTCATGAAGGTGGTATCATGCACATGGTGTTTGTGGTCCGAGTGTCTTTTATGTGCGACCCCATCACTGCTGCCTGCTGTCATTTTGAGTTTCTACTGTGGAAAAGCCTATTTTTCTGCTAACAGCTTTTATTTGGGGGGAATAGGAGTAGTAAGTTCATATGTCGATGCTTTGCGTAATCCAGGCAAAATGAAGCCTTCGAGAGAAGCACAAAATTGGAAAACCTTTATCTAATAGAAGGTGATGGATATGGGCTGACAGCCTCAGACTTATCACCGTGACCCCTTGGGGACCACCACGCTTCTCATAATCTGTTCCAAGCCGGTGGGTTTTGCTATCATCAAGAGGTCAGAGATGATCACAAAATAGAATCACTTTCTGATTATTGTTTTTGCTCGGCGTGGTTTGGAAATAGAAGATGTGATTTCTAGGGGGCGGTTTCTGTTCTTACGGAGTAATAATTACACTGTGTGGGCCTTGATTGATGACATTACTGGTGGATATGTTTGTGCATGCTTCCTGGTAATGTTGGTTTGCCAATTAGTTCATCTGCCTTCACCCAGCCCTGTGGGACCAGCAAGAACTGATTGGGTTTAAAAGGCTGATCAGTGGTCCTGGGACAGAGTACGTTCTGCATACTCAAAAGATGCTTTACCTATTTTTTGTCTCCCGACTTATGGGAGAAAGGGCACCCCATCACCTGCCTCAATATATTTTGCCAACCCAACCTAACCCTTCAGGAGTTAATCATTACATTCAAGTGCTTCTCGTTCATACACTGATTTTATTTTTTATTTGTAAATTGAAATGAAATGAATAATTGGATTCTAATTTTGACTCTAAGTACCCAAGCTGGGTCAGTCTTGGCGGGAGGGGGGCGGGGGTTGTGTTTTAGTTTGCCAAAGGGCTGCGGATGCAAAGTACAAGAAATGGGTTGGCTTTTAGGCTTTTATAAAGGGGATTTATTTGGGGTAAAAGCTTACAAATCTGAGGCCGTGAAATGTCCAAATCAAGGCACCATCAGAGGTGCTTTCTCACCAAAGTCAGCTACTGTTGATCCTGTTGTCAGGCCACTTAGCAAATAAGATGGCTGCCTATCTCTGCCGAGGTTTGAGCTCAGCTGAGGGCAACCAGGCATAGGACTTGTCTCTTTCCAGGCCTCCTCTATGGGTCACGCTGCTCTGCTTTCTTCCTGAGTTCAGCTTTGTGCTATCAGGCATATAGCAGGGCTGGTCTTCTCTTGAGCTGCCCCGTGGGCCCAGCCTCGTGGAGGCTTCACGCTGAAGTGATCCTCTAGTCCTCTCTCACATGGCAGGATTGAAAATGGCGGCTCCCTTTTCCTTTGTCTGTGTGTCCCTCTCTCTGTCACCCCCAGGAATAGATTAGTTTAAAAACATAATCTTTCTCTTTTGGGGATTCATAAAATAATATCAAACTGCCAACCGGGGGAGATCATTTTAGGTCTTTTGTAAAACGAATGGCTTGAAGTAGATGATCTTTGAGGCTCCAACTCATTCTCTTCCTAGTCTCCTGTGAAGAGAATTAGATACCCTCCTCCACCTCTATACATCCACACATGCATACACACAACGCACACCACATGCCCTCACACACATATGCACACTCCCCCACATATCACATGTACCCTCCACCCCCCCCAACACAAACCCCAACACCACCCCCCCCACACACACACACACACCCCAGCAAATCAGATTAGCTGTGGAGCTAGGTAGACCCTTTGTTCATCTTCTCCTTTCATATAGGGTGGACTGCACCAGGTTGGATATTTGCCAATTTAAGTCATTACCTGAACCGGGATTTTTACCTTCAATCTTATGTATCGCTATATGGTTTGGCTTTTTAAAAAATTTTTTTACAAACATGATTTTTCTCATCATAACAAAACAAGAAAGAAAAAGAAGGGAATCTTTTTATGGATAAGAAGAAAGCTTGGTGAGTTTTACTATGTACTTAGATAGGGAAATAAAGGAATGGAGCTTTTTAGAATCTCTACTTCTGTGTTCAAAAGTTGATAGAGATTTCCTTTTCTCTCAAGTTTGCATTATAGCACTAGGGCTATTTTTCCTTATTTTTTTAAAGGTGAGCTGGTAGACATTATTATTATTATTTTAAAGATTTATTTTATTTGTTTATGCCCCCCCCTTGTTTGTGGTCGCTGCCTGCTCTCTGTGTCCATTTGCTGTGTGCTCTCTGTGTCTGCTCGTCTTCTTTTTAAGAGGCACCAGGAACCCAACCCTGGACCTCCCATGTGTGAGAAAGGTGCTCAGTCACCTGAGCCACCTCAGCTCCCTGGTTTGTTGTATCTCTCATTGTCTTTCCTCTTTGTGTCTCTTTTGTTGCTTCATCTTGTTGCGTCAGCTCGCCACACCTGCTCACCGCACTACCTTGCCTTATCCAGGAGGCATCAGGAACCGAACCCGGGACCTACCATGTGGTAGGCAGAAGCCCAATCGCTTGAGCCATATCCACTTCACTAGACATTATTGATATTTTTTAAATATTCCCTAAAATTTAAGTTTTTTGGTACAGATTTCCATGCCCCCCTTAAAAATTATAACTATGAAATGGATTTAAATGGACATTTAGGTAGTTTTTAGGGTTGTTGAGCTCAGTTTTTCACAAGTGGGTCATCTTCTTTGTACATTATCTGAAAGGAAATTCAAACATCAGATTGCCTTCCTGACCTTCTGGTGCCTGCCTCTCTGTTTAAGAGGTCCCCTAGCCCCAGCCAGATATTGGTGTGTGCTCAGAAGAATGGGGCACAGCTTTACTTTAATATTAGCTGTGATACCCAGTGTGGCTTAGGAGAAACAATAATGATTGTTAATGAAGTTGAATCAGAGCAAAAAAAAAAAATTAAAGAATTCGTTGCAATGTTTTTATGAATTGTAATAATTACTGCATGACTAGTGATTTCTAATTCTGTATGAAGCTTCTGTCATCGACATTTATTGTTCTGTACATGAATGTGATGGTTAATTTTGTGGATCACTTTGGCTAGGTAGGGTGTTTTGAGTCAAACACTGACCTAGCTGTTACTGGGGAGGTATTTTTGTAGATGGGATTGACAGCTACAATCAGTTGACTTTAAGTAAAGGAAATTACCCTCAATAATGTGGGTAGACCACGTTCAATCAGTTGGAGGCCTTAAGAACAAAGAACTAAGGATTCCAGAGAAACGAAGAAATTCTGCTCAAGGCTACACTCTTTACCTCTCTCTGAGTTTCCAGCCTGCCAGCATCCCTCACGAATTTTGAACTCAAGACTTCAACATCAACTCTTACCAGAATTTTCCTACCCCATGGATCTCAGATTGCCAACCCCCACTACTGCATGAGCCAATTCCTTAAAAATCCATCAATCTTCCCCTACTCCCCTATATATATGTATATCCTGTTGGAGAATCTTAGAGAACCTTGACTCATTCAATGAGTAAATCCCACCTACATACACTGATGTGCATGCTTCATAGTGGTGCCCTTATAAAAGCAGCTCAATTGCAGAACAATGCTTGCAGTCCAGAGAGTCTGATTTTGTGACTTCTTATTGGTCATAATGAAGCACATGCCCGCTTTGGACTGTGTATTTGAATGAAGTAGGAGGGGTTGGGCAGCTTTAGGGAGTTTGTTGTATTTGAACAATAAAAAGATGTCCCTCCCTCATCAAACCCCTTAGAAATGGAATGTTATAAGCCTTGTTATTAGCTTTCAAATAACTTGACCCCAGATGTTGTTGCATTAATGAAAATTTTTTATCAACTCTAGGCATCCATTAATTGGCTCCCTAGGACCTTGCCAGTATTTTTTTTTTTTTTTTTTTTTTTGGCTTACCTTTTCTTTCTGTCTCTGAGCCATGCAATAATCACAATTTTTACTCATTGAACCAGTGTTAAAGTCCTTAGAATTATTGGTTTGGGGTTCATTTTTTTAAATCACTGGTGGTTTTCTCTACCCACCAGTGTTGTTGTCTTTTTTTTTATTTTTTATTTTTTTTTAAAGATTTATTTTATTTATTTATTCCCACCCCACCCCCACCTTGTTTGCGCTCACAGTCTGCTCTCTGCTCTGTGTCCATTCGCTGTGTGCTCTCTGTGTCTGCTCATCTTCTCTTCAGGAGGCACTGGGAACCAAACCTGGGACCTCCTGTGTGGAAGAGAGACACTCAATCGCTTGAGCCACCTCCACTCCCTGCTTTGTTGTCTCTATATGTTTCCTGTTTATGTCTCCTTATTGCATCATCTTGTTGCGTCAGCTTGCTGTCTTGCTCATCTTCTCCAGGAGGTACCGGGAACCTCCTGGAGTAGGTGGTAAGTGGAAGCTCAGTTGCTTGAGCCACATCCGCTTCCATACCCACCAGTCTTATCACAGGTAAATTTCTTGGGATTAGCAACTAAAAGGATTTGTATTAGACTTGGGGTTCTCGGCATCTGTGGCCCAGGCCTCCTCCCACGGCAGGCTCCTCAGTATCCGTCCACTACCCTCACTTTCTGCTGCTCTGGCTGCTCAGACACTCCTCACATTGCCTTGAGAGGGGCACATGTCTCCTGACCAGTCTCCAAATGTTCTCTGGCATTGTCATTTGTGCTTGAAAGAGCCCATCACCCTCTTTTGTACTTAAAGCAATTATTCCTTTCAAAGTGACTTTTGGATTTCTGACCTTATATATATATATTTTTTAAGGATTTATTTATTTACTTGATCCATTTTAAAACCCCCCTTCCCCATTTGCTGTTTTGTGTCCATTCGCTGGGCAATTCTCTGTGTCTGTTTCATCTCTTCTCATCCTCCTCCTCCAGTCTTCACCAGGATTCGATCCTGAAGACCTCCGATCTAGGAGAGAGGTGTTCTAGCCATCTGTGCCACCTCGGCTCCTGGTTTTCGGAGCTTTCGGAACATCTCGTCTTGTCTCTCTCCTTTTACGTCATCATCTTGCTGCATGGCTCCCAGGGCCTGGCGGCTCACCGGCACACAGAGCCCGGCAGCCCATGCACCTTCTATATATATTTTTTTATTTTACTGGGAGGTCCCGGGCATCAAACCCAGGTCCCTCCATATGTCAGACGGATGCCCAACCATTTGAGCCACATCCGCCCCCCCGACCTTATTTTTATAAAACATCTTGCACATATGGGTCTCAAATTTTTAATCATTCTCTTACCATTCTTACCTGGAAACACACACACAGAAAAATGGAATGGAAATGAAACAGTTGCTTTCAAAACAATGAACAAACACTTGGAGCGCCCCATTCCATAAAATTATGGCAGAGATAAAATAACATGATTTCTAAATTCCTTGGCATCTTCAAAATAATATGCCACAGAACCATTTTTCATGTGATATGTTATAAAAACTTAAATACGTTATATAATGTTTGCCGAAATAAAATAGAAGTCAGAACAAAAATTACTTCAAAATCTAGAGTAACAAACAAACAAAAAACCCTATAGGACATCTCAAAAACAAAGGTAAGTAAATTAAGAATTATTACTATATTTTATTCTTGCCCTTTCCATTGATATTTGTAAAGCACAGTTAACTGGTAACTGATACATACATACATACCTACAAAATATTGGCAATTGATTTTTGTTTTGTTTTGTTTAATGTATTTTTTATTTATTTTTAAAAGATACTTAGATTACATAAAATGTTACATAAAAAAATATAAGGGATTCCCATATGCCCCACTCCCCAGTCCTCCCACTTTTCCCCACATTAACAGCTTCTTTCATTAATGTGGTACATTCATTGCAATTGATGAACACATTTTGGAGCATTGCCACTAAGCATGGACCATAGTTTACATTGTAGTTTACACTCTCTCCCACTCAATTCTGTAGGCTATGGCAGGATATATAATGGCCTGTATCTGTCACCACAATGTCATCCAGGTCAATTCCAAGTCCTGAAAATGCCCCCATATTACACCTCTTTTTCCCTCTCCCTGACTTTAGCACCTCCAGTGGCCACTGTCTCCACATCAATGATATAATTTCTTCCAGGCAATTGATTTTTGATACCCTGGAGAAAGTTTTGTGCTTGGAATGTTTAATTCACACTGATTTCTCTATTCCTCTTATCAGTTCTCTGACTTTATACATTTTTATGTAATTTCAATAACATCTACTTTTTTTTCTCACTATATTCTTCATATCCTTGATAAATAAGGGATGCCTTTTATTGCATTTTGCTACTCTGACTTCCATTTTGTTTATAGATAAGTCTCAAAGAGGGACATGCTTTTCATTTTAGTAAGGCCACAGGCATATCTTACTGTGACATTGAATTTATTGTTTTATACTTCCTGTTCCTTATGAAGGGTAAACTTCCATTCACACACACATAATTATCTTCTTTGAGATCCAAATTTACCAACTCGTTTGCCTGTTTTGTCAGTTCTGCTTCTCTTTAAAAAAAAAACAAAAAAAAAACATGATTTGCAACTGCCTCCTGTGGTTTTTTCCCTTACATAAGTAATTCTTAAGCTGTGTCTCATCATTTTGGTGGCATGTGATGATTCTGGTCAATTTAATGGTTATTATATGCTTAAGCTTAACTACCTCCTCCCCTGACACCCCCACCACCCAAAAAAAGTACCTTTATGCCAGCGACATGAATAAATTCCAGACCTTAGGCAAACTTTTCAGAAAAACAGCTCTCTTAAACTATAAGTACTAACATATTTCCAGCCACTTTGCAATGTGGAGGCTATGATTATGATATAATTTTATATCTAAAGGGAGAGGAAAAAGAGAACCAACTGAAAGGAGCATCTTTTTCTCCTATGACTGCTTCCCATAACGCTTAAGCTGCACATAATGTGTCTTTAGCAAATTAGAAGATCATCAGAAGTCGTTTCATATATAGGTTCTTTGAAGAAAATGAAATGAAATTACTATTGATTATATCACTAGTAACCCTCAAAATGAGCCCAGTAGTCTTACTATCTGAGTTTACCTAAGGTTAGTTTCACCAACTAGGTTTATCTCCAACATGAATTTCAGATCAGCCCAATTAAGTGTCATTGGCCTTGCTGAATGCCTGGAGAACTGTTCAGTTTGTAGGTGAATAAAGATACGAAGAAGCCCTTTGAAGAATTTCTGTTCGGAGAGTTGAGGCTCTCTGTTCGAACTTTCCTCCCAAGGCCAATGTGTTTATTTTGAGGACAGCAACTTCCACAGACAATAATATCTCCTTTTCCTCTACATTAATGTTTAAAGTTGACTTCAAGCTCTTTAGCTCCAGCGAGAGCACACTGAAAGAATCCTAACCAGGTTTCTTTGAGCAAACAGCCCTGTAGCATTAGCAGCCCCCAAGGGGCTCAGTTTGGTGGACTCTGGACTATTACCCAGAAGCCAACCAAGTAGAGCCTTCGTTTGTCCATGTTGAAATTTCATCCCTGGCTCTGCGGCCCTGAGCTCTCCCCTGCATTCTCTAAACTCTCTTTCTCCCCTCTTTTCTTCTCTAAGTCTTCTTTTTCTTCTTTTCTTTCTGGTTGTCTCTCACTTCCAGTCTCTCTCTCTTTACAGCTCTTCTCCGTTCATTATCTCGGTCAAGAGCATACCTTTTAAAGACCCCGTGCCTCACCCACCCCCTCAGCCAGCATCCGTAGAGCCTTGCCATTCTCTGCTCTGTTTTGTCTGTCCCAGCTGCTTACTCTCCTTGATGTGTTACAGAGCACGGAGCCATCTGGAAGCGTGTTATAGAATATAACAGAATGTAGGAATAGTTCAAGAAATGCATTTTAAAAAATGCTACTGTGTAATGTCTTTATGATATACCCTGTACATTGCTTTTTTAAAAAATACCTTTTGTGTCTATCCCCTTGCCATTTTCATTGTCCATTTTAAAAGTGTGTTGCAGATGGTGCATTAAAATCTGGGTGATGTGGCATGGCTGCTTTTTTGCAAAATTGATTTGAAGACTGACGTGCCATTCTCCCAACTCTATTTCATCTTCTCATTAAAAGTTGTGGGTTTTTTGGTCATCTTAGCAGTATGCAAATCATTTTTCTTATTTTTGCATCAGTCTTAACTTTATGAAAGGGGGTGTCTGTTATGGCTTTAGCTACTTATTCTGGAAATTGGTAGATATCCTCTTTTTTATTTTAAAGCAATTTTATTGAGATACAATCACATACCATACAATCCATCAAAATTGTACAGTTAGTGGCTTTTGGTATAATCACAGAGTTGTGCATTCATCACCACACAACCAATTTTAGAGCATTTATATTACTCCATAAAGAAAAACCCACTACCCCTTAGCTGTCAGATATCCTCTATAATTTAGGATTTCACATTAGTATAACTTTGCCTTCTAGAGATTTATGGCTTTATCAATAAAACCATTAAAATTAGATTATACTTTACAGTCACACCATAGGTGAGGCTTTGTGCGTCTCTCTGGTGATAAGAACTTCTGGAGGCTTTTTCTAACCCTTGAAAGTTCTAATGGTCAGGGGGCCACTCAGGGAGAACGACCATAGTAGGTATTTGACCCAGGGAGATTTAATATAGAGAACTTATTACAGTACTAGGGGGCGGACTGAGGGAATGGAAAGGAGAATGCGAAATAATGCAGAAATTAGCAGCTTCTACCTCCAGCCCAGGTGCAGGAAGGTACCAGGTGGGATTTCCAGAGCCCAGGAGCATGCTCGGTGCTGCGCTCCTGAGGGTGTGCCCCACTAATGCTGGAATTGCCCTCGAGCGGCTCCTGGGCTGGTGTGGGGGCCGTGAGCAGATGCCACCAGATCAGGCCTGGGGCCGCAGGGGGTGGCCGCCTTGCTGGCTCTGGGGCTGCAGAGGAGAACCTGGCACGCTGAGGAAACATAGATGCTTCCAGAGACACCGTTACAAGCAGATGGGGGAAGAGAGGAGGAACAGTTTCACCTCTCTCCTCGCTTTCTGATCTCTTGCCAGGGCCTTCCTTATACTGGCAGAATGAAACAGGAAGCCAGCTGGCAAAGGTGCCTGGGAAAAGTAATTTGCAGACTCCCAGGCCCAATACGACAGAGCAGGGTCGAGAAAGGCAGGGGTGGGTTGAGTGACAACAGGTCACACTGGGCACACAGGCCAACAGCAGCACCAGCATTCTTCCCATGGGAACCTTGAGATGCTCCAAAAATCATCTGAGATATTTCCCAGCTTTTGATGTTTCAGTTATTAGGTTCTTCAAGGACCGGTTGAACTGGAAAAGGTCTCTGTGTGTTCCAGAGGACTTAAAATCATGCCAGGCAATATGAATTTCAGAAAACCCCCAAAATGCATAGATTGTCATTAACAGAAGAAACAGTGTTGTCACATTGATCTACTGGGAGGCATGGCACCATTTCCATTGCTTGGCAAGTGAACCTTTTAAATAATTGGAGATGTGAACAAATGTATAGCAGTTGGACTTGATGTCGTACTATTAGATTGGCTTAAATCATTTCCTTTCTATCTCTTTGCGAAAGAATGTACTGTAAGAAGTGACCTGTGAATGAAGTGGTGAACAGAAAGGACCAATGGCCACCACCTGCACTTTTAAATATTGGAAGATAAAATTGAAGAAATCTTCCGGAAAGTAGAACCAAAAGACAAAGGAGGATGCAAAAATTAGATCAGTATAAGATCCAAATAATAGGAATTCCACAGTGAGAAAATGAGGGAGGAAATTGTCAAAAGAAATATGCATGAAATTTCCCTAGAATGTAAAGATATGAGTGATCAGATTGAAAAAGCCTACAAGGTACCTAGATTAAGAAATGGGGAAGAAAAAAAAAAGACCCATGTCAAG
>JAQZBX010065837.1:0-16224 GCA_029593785.1 Cabassous unicinctus
GGAAGTGAAATTAAAATATCCAGGTAATTTAATATCTCAATAACCACTTTGACAAATAAATTACAAATACCCAGAGAAGGAGAGGATGTGTTAAAATATGAAAACTGTGAATTGCCAATGGAAATTGATTTGTCCAATAAGAGTCTTATATTTATGTTTGATTTGTTTTGGTGCTGCATCCACTGGAGACTGACATTCTTGTATGGGGAGCATCTTCCCAGAAGAAGGAGTTTAATTCAAAAAAAGTCCTGAACTCTGAGTTTTAACTATTATTACCATAATGTTCTCCTGGAGTGACTATAATGTAATGCCTAAGGGAGTGTCTTCATTTTATATAGTCTTGGTTTGAACCCTACCTCTGCCCCCTCACTACCTCTGTAACTTTTTAACAAAGGAAAAAATGATAATAATCACCTAAAAACTTACAAAATTTAAATGAGATAATATGTATAAAAAGCTTAATCAGTGTTAGCAATAGGATGTGCTGACATTTTCAGTCAATGATTTTGAAGTTCTTTTCCAGGTGACAGGCATTCACTAATCAATGAATTTGTATTTTTCAGGTCCAGATTCTACTGTATGCTTACCCATCCACCGATCTTTTTGTCCCTCCATTCACGAAGTATTATCTCACTATGAATTCCATAACAAGATCTTTAAAAGACATTGAGTTACAAAGACAGACGATAATAGTGTCCAAATTAGGAAATAAATATTGAGATAAGTAGGAAAATTCAGTAAATTACATGTGTCTCAAAGAAAGTGACCCAGATGAAAAGGGGAAAATCTTTAGTTTGATTTCAGTCTTATAATGTCAGAATGCATCTTTGTAAATATGTTCCCAGGACAACATTTCCAAAACTAGGTGTACATCCCATTAATACAGAGTTTAAATATAAAATGCATACTAGGAAATTTATTTACATATTTTGAATGTAGTTAAAAAGGGAAATTTTAGGTTATATATATGTTACTAGAATAAAAAGCAATAAATAATAAACATAGGACTGTACAACACATGCATGGAACCCTAATGTAAATCACGGACTATGGGTTATAATGCTATTATATTTCATCAGTTGTAACAAATGTAACACCTTAATGCACATTGTTAATAATAAAGCCAGTATATAGGAACTCTTTACTTTCTGCATGATTTCCTATAAATCTACATCTTCTCAAATAAAAAAAAATAGAGAAAAGACAACCTACATTATAAAATAAAAATTTGGAATCAATTTAATAGGTAAGAGTTTCATATTCAGATTAAAAACAAAATAGAAGCAGTATAATTCAAAATGGGCAAAGGACTCAAATAAATATTTCTCCAAAGAAGATAGACAAATGGGCAAGAAGCACATGAAAAAATGTTCAATATTTTTAGTCACTAGGAATTAAGTACTGATACATGCTAGAAAGTTGATGAAATTTGTGAACGTTATGCTAAGTGACAAAAGCCAGGCACAACAGGTCAAATATTATATTATTCTATTTATAGGGCATATCCAGAATTGGTAAATCCTTGGAGACAAAGTGCAAATTTTTGGTTGTCAGGGTCTGGGGAGAGGAAGAAATGAGGAGTGAATGCTTAATTGGTCTGAGGTTTACTTTTAGGATGATGAAAAAAATTTGGAAATAGAGGTGGAGGTTGCAACACTTTGTGAATATACTAAATGCTACTGAATTGTTCACTTTAAAGTAGTTACTTTTATGTTATGTGAATTTCACCTCAATAAAAATGCTTGGAGAGAAAAAGGAATGAAGATCTGATACATGCCCCTATATGCATAAACCTTGAAGATATCATGCTGAGTGTAATAATACAAATACAAAAGAGAAATGTTGTATGGCCCAGCTCATGTGAAATTCTTAGGGGAAGCAAATTCAGAGAGAAAAATACTAGATTACAGTTTAGCAAGAGACTGAGGCAAGGGGAATAGGAAATTATTGCTTAAAATATTCAGACTAGTGAGAGGATTGTAAGAAGATGTTAATGAACAACAGGCAAGGCTGGATGCTCTCACAAAATCAATGGAGAAAGAGCCAAAAGCTGTCTGAGGGACCTGCTTTATGGGTCAGCAGTCCATGACAGGGCTACCCAACTCCCAGGAGGGTAAGAGACAGTGAGACAAAGAAGCCAAAAAGAAAAAGAACATGAGTTACCATGCCTCCATGTCAGCCAAGAAAGGCTCCTCCACCCCATCCCCCATCATATTAAGCTGAAATAAAAACTCTGGCTCACTGTAGCCAACTGTGAGGGGAACAGACATCTTCTTCCCTTTTGGGTGTTTTAAGGGAAAATGGAGGATAGGCCAGAGTGCTTTTCTTCATTGAATTCAGCCAGCAGAAACTGCTTTGAGTATCAATCTCGAGACTCAACACAGGAAGACAAGATTGATGAGACTGAAATCCTCTAAGGAAAGGTGTGCTGACTACTGCAATTTGCATGCTGGTCTGCAAACTGCATGGACAAAAACTGTTCATGCTCTCTGTTACCCAACCCCTGGGAGATCATCTGCATGCCACTAGTGAGTCCCTGGCCTGATTCTGAAAACTTAAGCTGGATAATTTAAAAACTGAGAACAAGTTGAACCAAATATCAAAGAAGAGCCGTGGGGGGAAAAAACAATGGGCAAGAGAGAGAAATTAGCCATCAGAGTAAATGCACCAACATATTCAGATGCTTAGACATCAACAAAAAATTACAAGCCCTACTAAGAAACAGGAAGAGATGGCCCAGCCAAAAGAACAAATCAAATATCTTGAAGAGATAAAGGATTTAATACAATTAATCAGTGATAATCACATAACTCTACTAACTCACTTCAAAGAATTTAAAGAAAATTTGACTAAAGAAGTAAAAGATATTAAGAAGACACTGAGAGAGCATAAAGAACAGTTTAAGCCTGCAAAGAAAAGTAACAGACCTTATGGGAAAGAAAGACAAGATGGATGAGACTGAAAATCCATTAGAGGCAAATAAGAGCAGATTTGAATTGCTTGAAGAAAGATTTAGTGGTTTTTGAAGACACAATATCTGAAATGGAAAAGAGAGGAGGACCGGAAGAGAAGAGAATGGAAGAAATGAAATGGAGTCTCAAGAAATCGAATGACAATGCAAAATGCACATACATTTGCATTATCAGTGTCCCAGAAGGAGAAGAGAATGGAGAGGGGTCAGAAAGAATACTTGAGGAAATAATGACCAAAACTTCCCAACCCTTATGAAGGACATAAACGTCAGTATCCAAGAAGGACAATGAAACTCAAACAGAAAAATTCCTAATAGACCTAACCTAGGCACCTACTCTTTAGAATGCCAAATATCAGAGATAAAGATAGGATTCTTAAAGTAGCAAGAGAAAAGCAAAGATCACATACAATGGAAATTCGATAAGATTAAGTGCTGACCTCATCAGAAACCACTGAGGAGAGAAGAAAGTGGTATGATATATTTAAGATACTGAAAGAAAAAACTACCAGCCAAGAATTCTGTATCTGACAAAGCTGTCATTCAAAAATGAGGGTGAGGTCAAAGTCTTCACAGACAAACAAAAACTGATAGAATATGTTATCAAAAGCCCAGATATGCAAGAGATACTAAAGGGGATGCTCCAGCCTGTAAGGATAAAACAGGGGGGCAAGATTTGGAGAAGAGTTTAGAAATGAAGATTATTGGGAAGAGTAAATTAAAGGATAAGAAGACAGACAATAGAACAATAAGACAAAAGAAAGCTGACAAAGTGGATGAAGCAATTCGAAGTTTTCAAGTAGTCCTTCACATCTATCCAATGAACCATGAAATATGAAAAGAAACCTTTATTGGGCAAGAACACTCCAGGAGCAGCAGAAAGTGGCATAGAGGATTAAAAAGAGTGAATCATCAGCAGAAGTAACAGATTTCTTACCAAAGTGCATTCTTGACTATATCTTTGAAAGTGATAAGGTTGTTGCTGTTTGTGCAGCTATTGCTGAGAAACAGAAGACAGCTTCAACAAATAAAACAATGGTTATTGTGTCTGCTTCTGGGTCTGTAGAGATTGTAACTGAGAAAGAAGATGATGCTTCAACACAAAATGGCTCTATTTTTATCAAGGCCTGAAGAAGGAAAATGTATAGAATGAATTATTTGAATCTGTCTTTTTTGATAATCACTTAAAGTTTTAGATATAGGGACATTTATTCTGAAGACATGGGGTAAGACAAGTGTTTATAAGATAAATTTTTCAGATGAAGCATATAACTCTAATGGTAGCATTATTGTATAGTGTTTGGACAATGCTTGAATAAATTATGGTTTATAGTTAAGACTAGAATTCTGAGCTAAATATTTTTGATGTATAAATTTAATTTAATCTAAATATATGGATGGATATGTTTTAAAGACATAACTTTAAGAGCAAATTCTAGAATAATAAATAACTTGTCCAGTGTTATTAAAATGTTGACTCATTGACATAAATGATACAAGTTCTTCCTTTGTTAGGATACTAATAAGTCTACTTTAGTCTATAGTTGCATTTTCCCCTTATGTTTATTTTTTTTTTTACAATCTCAAAGATTTGAAGATGGAGATGCCCAGTCTATTTCTGATTGAGAGAGGGTTTATATCCCATGGGAGAGATGGATGGAACTGTCTTGCTTGCAGTTGTGGAAATTCTATGTTTATTTTTTTGCTGTTTGTTTGTTTTGGAATGGGCATTGTCCATCATCATCCTTTTGTTAGATGTCCTGTGTGGTTCCAATGAACTGGAGAGTAGGTCTTGCAATGGTGCTGAGATTCAGGGCTCAACCAGCATGTGAATAGACTGAAGATTTAAGTCTCTAGGACATATATTTAACAAGCATACTCCTAATTATATTTTAAAATAAAAGGGGTAGAAAAGCCATTTGTAGGGCAATTATAAATGAGTCTAACTCTGTTATCTTAGGGAGCACAAATTCCAAAGTAAGGTCCATTAACAGAGTACCAAATTCCTGAGCTTGTCTGCCTTGCTTATACTGTCTAGATATCTCTACAGCACTCAAGAACCCCACTGTTTAAGTCACTGTTTACTGTGGCAGTCAATGAGATCTTGCTGAGGTGTGCATAAGTGTAACCTCTGGAATGAGCTTGCGACTCACTTTGAAATCTCTTAACCATAAAAATGCATTTGTATTTAACACTTTCCCCTTTTGATCAAGGTCTTTTTCCAAATACATTACTAGCTTGAGCACTTGGTAATAATCCCTTGGTACCAGGGAGGCTCATTCCCAGAAATCATGTCCTATGAAGGAGGAAGGTAGTATGTATATATGCTGAGTTTGACCTAGAGAGAAGCTACATTTGAGCACCATGGAGGTATTCAGGAGGTAACTCTAAGGCAATAGATACTATTAGGCAAAATTTCAATTTCACAAGAAATGTATCATAAGTACAAACATCAATACCAAGAGCATGACATAATGTTCTGTTTTCCTTCCCTAAAAACTGTCCATGTTCTCAGGGGATTCCTGCCACTCTTTTCAAGTATGTAGCAGGACTGCCCAGGATGGTAATTCATTATTCTTTCAGTTATTGTGTGGGTCACCACACACCGAGACAACACCCCATGAACATTTGAACTTATTCATATGCCATTGAGGCATGCCCCACGTGCACCCCTCGCTACACATCCTCGCAACACTGACATCCAGCACTAGTGATGCTTATTTGCCACAGTTATGACCCTTCTGTGATCCAACACTCCCAAAAATGCCAATAAATAAATAAATAGATAGATAGATAGATAAAATAAGAAAATAAAATAGTAATATTAATAAAAACAAATAAAATACAAAATACAAAATTAATAAAACAAAAAAAATAAATGAAATAAAATTTTTCAGTGTATAGTTTATCAGGATAATATCTAGTATCTTTTTATGTTCTGAAACAATTTTTTTTGTATGTCCCCATAGTGTTATGCTTTTTCGCTTTATCTTCAAAGAAGCTTTAATTTACAGAAATGTCATATAGAAAATATAGGGGATTCCCATATTCCCAATCCCCTCTACATCTCCCACTCAAACCTATTAATAACATTTTACAAATATATGGTAAATTTTTTTACAATTTATGTACAAATATTAAACATAGCTATGAACAATGGTCAATGGTTTACATTATGGTTTATATTTTGCATCAAACACTTTTATACGTTTTTTTAAAAAAATTAGTAGCCTGTATCCTTCATTGCAAGATCATGGAGAACAATTCTAAAGTAATAAAAATTCCCTATGTTTCATCTATTCTATTCTAACTTCCCCTCCCCTCGGAAATTATGGTAAACAGTATATATCAATTTTTTAAAGAATAAGGCTCATAGTTGCATGCAATAATACTGAGGGCTTGACATATTGGTCAGTTTTCCTTATTTAGGTACTGCCTATGTTTTCAAGAGATTCTTGTCCCTCTAACTGATAACATAACTAAAACCCTGGATAAGAGTTTATCATTTTTTTGCTGATTTTATGGGTGAATTTTTTAAATTTAAAGTTTATCAACTAATATATTGAATATTTGAGATTCAAAATCAGGCATATCTGAGTCAAAAAATTTGCACTTAATATAATTAAAAAAGACATTAACAACTTCTCATTAAAATTCACAATACTTTTGTACTTGTTATATATTTTCAATTGTGAAATATTTGTGTATTCCCATTGGTCATTTTACTCTTGGAGTGATCAATCTATTAAGTGTCTTGTCACTGTATTTTTACAGTAAGTTATTACTGACTTTGTTCTTTTGTTTAATTTCTTTTTTATATTTATTTTTTAATTTAAATTTTAATTTTTTAAAAAGATACTTATATTACATAAATGTTACATAAAAAATATAGGGGATCCTCATATGCCTTGCTCCCATCGCCTCCCATATTTTTCCACATTAACAATACTTTCATTAGTGTGGTATATTTGTTACAATTGGTGAACACATTTTGAAGCATTGCCACTAAGTGTTTATTATAGTTTACATTATAGTTTACACACTCTTCTGCATAACTTTGTAAGCTATGAGCAGATGTATAATGGCTTGTATCTGTCATTGCAATGTTATTCAGGACAATTCTCAAGTCCCAAAAATCTCCCCATATTACACTGTTTTTCCCTCTCTCTCGCCTCTTAACCTCCAGTGGTCACTGCCTCCACATCCATGAAAAAAGTTCTTGAACACAATTATATGCCTAACTGGTATGCCTCAGGTTATCCTCTTCCCATTCATCCCCATCACTCACACCCCACAACAATGATCCACCCCTGCCACAGTTGTAACCATTGTACGAACCAAAACTTCAAAAATCAAGCTAAGAAAATAATCAAATATAATCAATAACAAAATGAAAGAATAATGAAAATTTTAAAAATAACAAAATACAAAAAAAATTAAAAATTTGGAATAAAAATAATTAAATATATAAAAAATTTTTAAAAAATTTACATGTCTTTCATCACTGTAAAACCTGTTATCTTATATGTACAGTGACATTTTCTTCTGTTTATCCCCCCAATGTCTTATTATTATTTTTTGCATTTTGTCTTCAAAAAAGCTTTATGTTACAGCAAAGTCACATACACAATATAGGGGAATCTTATATACCTAATAGCCTCACCCCTTTCCCCTTTCCCCTATTAACAATGTTTTACAAGTGGATGGTACATTTGTTCAAATAGATATACAAATATTGAAACATTGCTAATAACCATGGTCAATGATTTATATTATGGCTTACTTTTTGGACCATACATTTTTATAAATTTTAATGAAATTTAGCATTGCCTGTATCCATCAATGCAAGATCATGTAGTACACTTCCATTGTCCCCAAAATGCTCCATGTTCCATCTTTTCTATTCCTCAATCTCCCTCCCCTCATTACCAAAGCAACTATCAAGCTTGACTCCTTGAAGAACAAGATTCATAGTTACTTGCAACAACATTGAGTACTTGACATACTGGCTTGTCCTCACTTATTGGGCACTGCCTATGCTTTCCAGAGACTCCCGCCCTAAAATTTGAGAACATAGCAGGACTCCCCAGGATGGGAGCCTAACACCTTACCACTCATTATGTGGGTCTCCACCCACTGACACAACACACTATGACAAGATGAACACATACACACTCCCTAGAAGCCTGCCCCAGATGCACCTTGTCCAGAATGACCCCCACATCCAACACCCTAAACCCGCAACTCTTCCCTGCCATATATCCAAAAGAATATTACCAATGTTGTAGATTCAATCACATATCTGCAAATCCCAATATTCACCTGGTCCCTCCTCCAAAGCTCCCCTGGTTCCATGGAGAGTCCAACCCACCCTCTTCACCCTACCCTCCTCACAAACCAGCACCACCAAACCTAATATTATAACTGCACCAGTGTCATGCCCATCCACTTCAAAACTACACACGTTCAACTTATAGATTTTCCCCATGTGTGCATTGGTTCACAAACTTCTTCTCCCTTTCTTTCTCCTCTAAACTTATCTTCCAAACTCTAGCTCTGTGAATCTGCTCAACTTGCTTAATTCACATCAGTGAGGTCAAGTAATATTTGTCCTTCAGTGCCTGGCTTGCTTTACTCAACATAAGTTCTTCAAGATCCTCCATTTTATCCCTTGTGTTAATACTGAGTAATATTCTGCTGTGTTTATATACCACAATCTGTTTACCTATTAATATGTTGAAGGACATGTGGGTTGTTTCCAACTTTTGGCAGTCATGAATAATGCTGCTATTAACTTTGATGGGCATATATCTGTTCGTGTCCCTGCTTTCAATTCTTCTGGGTATATACCCCGCAGTGGGATTGCTGGATCGTATGGCAGTTCTATAGTTAGCTTCCTGAGGAAATGCCAAACTGTCCTCCACAATGGCTGCACCAGTGTACATTCCTACCAGCAGTGGATAAGTGTTCCCATTCCTCCACATCCTCTACAAAATTTGTAGACTTCTGATTTTTTAATAACCACCAGTCTAATGTGTGTAAGATGATACCTCATTATAGTTTTAATTTGCATTTCCCAAATAGCTAGTGATGTTGAGCATCTTCTTATGTGTTTTTTAGCCATTTGTATTTCTTCTTTGGACAAGTGCCTATTCAAATCACTTGCCCATTTTTAAATTGGTTGTTTGCCTTTTTATTGAAAAGGAGTAGGATTTCTTTATATACACTGGATATTAGGGCTCTATCACATATATGGTTAACAAATATTTTCTCCCATTGAGTAAGCTATCTTTTCATTTTCTTGACAAACAGATGTGAAGTGCATAAGTTTTTAATTTAGTGGTGGTCCTGTTTATCTATTTTTTCTTTCATTGCTTGTGCTTTGGGTGTAAAGTTCATGAAATCATTACCCAATACTAGAAGCTGTAGATGCCTCCCTGCATTATCTTCCAAGATCTTTATGGTTTTGGCTCTTATATTTAGATCTTTGATCCATCTTGAGTTAATTTTTGTAAAGAGTGTGAGATGTTACTCTCTCATTCTTTGGATATAGATATCTAATTTTCAAACACCATTTGTTGAAGGGGACATTAACTCATTTTGAATGGGCTTGGTGGCCTTGTGAAATAGCAGATGACTGTATATGTAAGGATCTCTATCAGAACTCTCAATTTGATTCCAAAGGTCAATATATCTTTCCTTTTGCCAATAACATGCGGTTTTGACCACTGTAGTTTTGTAGTATGTTTTAAAGTTGGGTAGTGTGACTACTCTGATTTAATTTTTCTCTTTCAATATGTCTTTGGCTATTTGGGGCCACTTGCACTTCCAAATAAACTTGATAGTTAACTTTTCCAATTCAGTAAAAATGCTGTGGTAATTTTTATATGGATTGTGTTAAATCTGTAAATCAGTTTTTGTAAGATAGACATCGTAATGATGTTTAGACTTCCTATGCATGAACAGGGAATATTCCTCCATTTATTTAGTTCTTTGATTTCCTTTAACACTGTTGTGTAGTTTTCTGTGTGCAAGTTGTTTACATCTTTAGTTAAGTTTATTCGTAGGTATTTGATTCTTTTTGTTGCTATTGTAAATGGGATTTTTTTTTTCTTGATTCACTCTCAGATTGCTCATTATTGGTGTACAGAAATGTTACTGATTTTTGTCGATTGTTCTGCATTTCCTGGACATGTACGACAATATTCCTCAATAGAGTTAGGAAATTTTCAGCCATTATTCTTCCAACACTCCTTCTGACCCCTTTCCTTTCTCTTCTCCTACTGGAATGCCTATTATGTGTATGTTTGTACATTTCACTTTGTAATTCAAGTCCCTAAGTCCCTGTTAATTTTTTCTGTTTTATTTAAATCTATCTCTTCTATCTCTCTGATTTCAGATGTACAGTCTTCCACATCACTGATTCTTTCCTCTGACTGTTCAAATTTGCTGTTTTGTGCTTCAGGTGTATTTTTTTATTTCTGGCATTGTGCCATTCATTGCCATCATATGCGTTGTTTTTTTATATATGTTTACAATTTCTTTGGTATGTTCTCCCAGTATTGTCTTAATATCCTCAAACACTTCCTTCACTTCATTAAGTTGATTCATTATATATTTTTTGGACATCTTTGATTAGTTGTTCTGTGTTCTGCGTCTTCTCCTATTTTTAGTTTGTTTATTAGACTGGGCAATGTCTTCCTTTGACTTAGTATGGCTAGTAATTTTTTCTTGTTGTTGAGGCATCTGCTAATCTTGATGGGTTTATTTAGATGGTTAGATTATCTTCAATTCTAGAGTTTTATTTTGTTTTTCTGGTGTGTGTGTGTGTGTTGTAAGGTTACACTTTGACACTTCGTTCCTCTCATTCTATTTCCTTGCTGTTGTCTTTGTCCCTTTGAAAAAACAATTAGAACCAGAGAAAATGAAATAGCTAAGCAGAGAAAAATTATAACACTATTAATAATAATAATGAAATGTAGAAGAAAACCATACAAGACTTAGGAAAATAAATAATTAGCACAAGTAAAAAATCATAAGAAGGACAGAGGAATAAGTTTAGAAAAGTGGAATAGAAAAAATGTAATGAGAACAAAAATAGAGAAAAATATATAGAATGAATTAAAAGGCTGGAATAATGAGAAGAGAGGAAAAGAAATAAAAGAAAGTAAAAAAAAGAAGGGAAGAAAACAGAGGAAAAAGAGTGAGAATGATAAATAAAAATAAAAATGAAAGACCAAACAAAAAGAGTTGGGATGAATGAAAAACAGCAGAAAACAGAAGAAAGAAAACTGAAGGAAAGAAAAGGAATAACATAGGTAGAAAAAATTGGTAAAAGAAAAGAAAAAGGTCACACAAATAAAAGGAAAACACAACTAACAAGAAACAGAACAGCAGCAGCAACAACAACAACAACAAAAAACAACCGAGTAAAAAGAGCCTTCCTTTTAGGCCTCTATGGAGCTTCTCAGGCTGCTGGCATTCATCAGTCAATCACCCTGCCTCTGCAGGTGATGTACAGGGTTTTAGAGATTAAAATTTTATATGTTAAAATAAAAAAAGAACCTTTAAAAAAATAACAAACGAAAGCTTAAAATAAAAAGAGTGTCTATATGATCCTTGTCATAATGTACCAGCTGGATGCCTGATAACAGGGCGGATCACATTCTTTATTTACCAGGGAATGAAATCAAGGGCCTCAAAGATGCAAGGCCAAGAATTCCTCCCCTGAGATAAATTGTTTCCTTATGTTAATTTTTCTTCCTTTCCTCTAGGCATTTTAAGACTTCTATAGCTTCCTAGAGTCCTGCTGATTAGGCCCCTGTCCCTGCCCCCTCTCTAATCTAATTGCTTTCTCTCCCAGGGCTTGTGGCTGAATGTGACAGCCTGCTTAAGCAGATCTCCTCCACTCTCCCTGTCAGGTCCTGATCCCTTCTGAGACTCAAACAGGGCTCAGATGGCCAAACTTACCACAAAGAAACTACTGTCCAGCCTCTATCAGGCCCCTCCTCCTCCCAGGGAATGTCCCCTCCCAGTCCCTTGGCAGCAGCAAGCCAGGGAAACCCTGGCTACTTGTCCTGAGGCTGGGGTATATATGCCATTTCCAGACACAGGGGCAAGAAACTCATGGTCTTCTTGATCTTTCCAGTACCCTCTTAGATGATTAATGTTTTTGTTCTTTTATTAGTTTTTCTGGGCTTTGAGGAAATATGACTGAACTTGAAATGACATCAGAACCAAAGAAGGTTTTCTTCATCACAGTCTCTCAGGGAATACCTGAGTTTATGTCTTTTGTTTTCCTTCAAGTCCTTTAATTCCTTCTTCTATTACTGAGAAGATTTTTATGTTTCTTTAAACAAAGGGCAGAAAGTGACCATAACAAAAGCGAGTACCATGTTTATATGTACAAGGGAGTATTGTCAGCTGGAATCTCAGAGCACCATTTAAAAATATTTGGGAAATAAAAAAAACTGATATTGTCAGCTTGGATTTTATTTACTCCTGGGCTGATCAGTGTGGCTGAGGTTGAGGAGAACATGATGTTAACTTGACTGTAAAATGCCACAGTATGCATTCTGTGTTTCTGTGTGTGTGCGTGTATGTTTGATGGGGTGTGAGCATGCCTCAGAGCAGAGGTATCTGAGCACATATATTCCAATAAGTGTCTCAGATAATACAGAGCCTAGAAGCAATCATACATATGTTGATGGGACTAGTCTGATTCCATTTTCGGGGATAGATTTGCAACCAAATTAATGGAGTGTGTGAGGTACAGCATATGGATAAAGAAATCCTTGAGTTTGAGTTTCAGCAACAATAAAGCTGCCTTGTTCTGAAACATTTTATGAATTAATCTCTCTTCACTGTCCTCTTACTCACTGCCCTGCCACACTGACATCCTAGTTCACCCTGAGCATCTGAAACATGCCATTATCTAGGGTCTTTGCCATGAATGTTTTCTCTCTTGGACACAGACTTCCTCATATACTCAGGGCTCCTGCCTTCTCTTACTTAAGGTGCCTCTGCAACTTTCATATTATGTATGGGAATTTCCTGAACACTGAGTGAAAAATAGCACCCTCAAATCACACTTTTACCTGCTTTCTTTTCCTTAAAGCATGTGTAATCAGCTGATTTGTAATATAATTATCTTTTTATTTACATATATCATTTCTCTATATTAACAATGATGGGATTTTTGAGATACACCATTGTAGACCCACTGCCTCAACTTTACTTGCCTTTGTGTCACAACTCAATATTTATTCCACAAATGAATGAATTTTGCATGAAATCAACAGACAACCTGAATTCTTGGTAAAAGGCTGAGTTTTGGGGAAGGAATTCCTAACCAGAGGTTGGCACTAGAAGAACATTAAAGGGATGAGATCCATTTACATAATATAGATATTAAAATTTTCACTGAAACAGACAATTTGTAACTTTTCAGCTTGTATAGTGCTGTTTGTTTACATGAAAACTACTCAAGTTCCATTCTACTTCCTGTTAGTCACATGAAACACATGGGACACTTAAATGAAACACAAATTTCAGAATTTCTTCTCCTGGGATTTGCAAAGAATCATATTTGCAGCCCCTCCTATTTGGGCTGTTCCTTTCCTTGTACCTGTTCACCAGCACTGGGAACCTGCTCATCATCCTGTCCATCATCTCTTACTTCCACCTCAACAAACTCATGGACTCCTTCCTCTACAACCTCTCCCTTTATGACATCTGTTTATCCTCCCACATTCCCCCAATGATGCTGGTGTACATCCAGGCACAAAGCAGAGTCATAACCTATGCAGGATGCATTACCCAGATGTATTTTTTCTTGCTTATTGCAGGGTTGGAGGACTTCCTCCTGCTGCAGTGTCCTATGACTGCTTCATGGCCTTGTCAAGTCCTGTATTGCACAGACATCATGAACCCCCAGATCTGTGTCCTGCTGGTTCTGAGGTCCTGGACCAGGAGTGTTATGCAATCCTATTTACAGGGGTTAATGTTCACAAGTAGAAATCCCACACTTTTTCTGTGAAATTTCTCAGATGGTCCAACTTGTTTGTTCTGACACCTTCAATTACTTAGTGACATACTTAGTGTAGCTGGAGTGCTATCTGGGGGTCCCCTAGCTGGAGACCTTTTCTCTTAATCTAATATTGTTTCCTCCATATATGCAATCTTGTCAGCTTATGAGAAGGAAAAAGCCTTTTCCACCTGTGTATCTCACCTCTTGCCTTCTTCTTATTTTACTGTACAAGCGCAGTTCTGCTGCTTTACACAACACCCATGCAGGTGCATCTGTCTTGGTGAGGTACATTGTGGACAAACCTATGCTGAACCCTTTCATCTACAGTCTAAGGAATAAAGATACAAAGGGGGCTTTCAAAAAATGCTTTGGGAGGAAAGCCTGTAATGTTTTATTTGTCCTGTAGCAGTTGAAAAACTGGTTTTAGCATCTCTGCCTTATGATGCCTCTTGAAACAGAGTGTCTGGATTCAGAGTCATAAGGTATTATTGAACGAGCATCCATGTCCATGAAAATAATGCTGGTTATCAGAAAGCTGGTATTAATGGTAGTTTCCTTTTAATACAGGTATCTGCAATTAACTTGAATGGCATGGTGATCATGAATGCTGTATTCAAAGAACTGCAGTAATGCTGAAAATAAGGACCATCAATCTTTCTGAATGACCCAGTTCTGTTCTCATTGATTAATGTATCATTCAGCTGTTGATGCATAATGAACTATCCCATAAGTCGATGGTTTATGATAATGCTTTAGTATTGCATGGCTGTCAAACGGGTGGAGTTTTTTGATCTCTGCCTGGACCTCATGAGTGTGTGATAAGCTTTGAGACACCTGGGGAGCTTATGCTTATCTTTTCAGGATTCCCTTACATGTTAGGGGCTGTGATAGTTCTAGGGAGGTCCCACTCGCCTCGACTGAGTCTACTCACCTTTGAGCCACATGCCCTTTCCTCCTTTAGCAGGCCAGCCTGACAATTGTTCATGACAGAATTCATGGCTACAATTACAACAGCACAACCACTCCAAGGGCTTTTGAGGCACTGTCAATTCCAGGATGCACTCTTGGCCAAAGGAAATAGACTGCTTTGAGTAATGCACAGAATCAAAGGCGGATAAAGACTAAAAATTATAAAAATAGTAAAAGAAAAAAAGGTGGAAGAAGAGACCCACAATTTCAAACTGAAAAGACGTGGATTCTGGGAATCACGGTATTTTAATTTGCCAAGTAGCTATGATGGAATCCTCAGGCTTTTTGGCTTAAACAATAAAAAATTTTCAGTCGCAGCTTTAGAAGCTAGAATTCCAAAATCTAGGTCTCTGCATAATGTGTTTCTCCCAGAGTCTGTAATGTTATGCTTCTGGCTTGCATCTCTGGCTCTGTAACATGGCAATCTGCTTCATCTCTGGCTTCTTCTTACTTCTGATGTCTCTCTGTTTTTCTTAACTTATAAAGAGCCCAGAATTATTGACTAAAGTCCATCCTGATTTAATCTGGCCTTACAAAAATAGAATCTGTGTAGATCATATTCTTAAATATGTGCCTAGAAGAGCTAATTGTAGCATCTTCAGTGGTTTCCTTTACAAATGATTTCACAGACAGAAGGTAGAGATTAGGACTTCAAAATATTTTTTAATAAATCAATTTTATTGATACATGTTAATAAAGCATAAAGCCTTCGAAAGTTTACAGTCAATGGTATTTGTTGTAAGCAAATATTTAGGCATTTATCATTTAGTCACCCCTAGAGTGCCTTCATTATTCCAATAATGATAATAATAATAATAATGATAAACACAAAACAAACAAAACTTATCACCTTTCAATCTCTCTAAGCACTCCCTGCTGTACATAGCTACTATTCTTTCTTCTTTTCTCTAGGATATTTGCATTTATATTTTATAAAAACATTCTTAAGTTTGCATTATCACCCAAATTTGTGTTTTACATGAGGTTTTTCTATCTTACACAGAACCATGTTACAGTTTTCAGCTTTCCTTAGTAATATACATGACCTTAGACTTTCCCTTTCAACCACTGTCATACCCACACAATAACATTGCTAGTTACACATACCATGATATGTTTTAACTATTTCTATTCATTTCCAAAGATTTCCAAACAACCTTTTTACCAATTCTGCACAGCTTTCCATTGTCTACCCTACTTCTATTTTCTGGTGAAATATATTCTAATTATTAACTCCATGAGTTTACAAAATATA
>JAQZBX010065838.1:0-16280 GCA_029593785.1 Cabassous unicinctus
ACTTCTTTTTTTTTCCTTACTGTTTTACTTAAAATAATGGAATTTATTCTTTGCAAAGCTGGATCATTGAGTGTTATTATATGAGCTATAATAACCAAGTTACCTTAGGCAAGTCCCTTAACCTTTCTAGGCCTCAGTGTCCCTATTGGAGAATTTGTTTAACTGGAGAGTTTGTTTTAGTGTAAGGTAGACTTTGTTGTTTAGTCCTATTTCTGTCATTTACTAGAGGTATGAATTGAACATGTTATCTAATATCTCTGCACTTCCAGCTCACCAGTCATTTAGGGATCAAGGAGTATTTTCACCTCACAGGGATTTTTTTGAGGCAGAATGAAAACATAAATGTAAAGAATACAGCACATCAATTGACTCAATATGGCTCATGATCAATAAATGAAAACTGTTATTATATCAAATCTTTTTGTTCTTTTTTCTTTTTTGAGGTACTGGGGGCTGGGGATTAAACCTGGGACCATGTATGTGGGAAGCCAGCACTCAACCATTGAGTCACATCAACTTCCCTGAGTTGGCTTTTTTTTCAGTTTGTTTTTTGCTGGTTGTTTTATTTATGTCTTTTTCAGGAGGCACTGGGAACCAAACCCAGGACCTCCCTTGTGGGAGGCAGGCACTTAACTGCTTGAGCCACATCCACTCTCCTAGATCAAGTTTCTTCCAGTGCTCTGTGCTAAGATTAGGATAGAAGTAAAACCTTAATGATCAAGCACCTAGATTCCCAGTATCTTCAACTATGTGGCCCCACTTTGATCCCCAAAGTTAAAAAAAAGAAAAAAAAGATTTATAAAAAACAAACCAATTCAGGAGCCACTCACAGAGTAAACAGAATAATTTGCATTATCATTGAACTTGTGATGTTCATAATTGAGTCCACAGGTAAATGATGAAGACGAATTCCTTTAAGATAAATGACTAAGAAGTTTATTCAGAAATGCATGCTTAGAACTAGACACAGGATGTCATCAATCTATGGTCATGAGTTTGCACAAAGACAATGACCTGGATTGCTGGAAGTGAAGAAAAGAATACCCTGCTCACAACTGGACATACCTACATAAAAGAGACACTTTATAAATCATACTACCTGCCAGGAGCACATGGGAAGCCACTAAAATGTTCAACATACTTTTTTGTTGTTTGTTTGTTTGTTTTTCCCTCCTAAAGGGCAGATTCTGCCTTACTGTTGCTAAGTGCCACTATCAAAGTGACTTTATTTGGGTCAAATATTTACTGAAATAGCTAGGTGACCATTTTGTAGCATTTTGTGAAATTATATTTTCCGAGTATCTGGGGATGATACTGAGAAAGCATTTGGCCACAAACCAATGGGTGGGAACAATGAAAACCTTACAGGCATTTTACAATACAGAAGTCATAGAAGTGGACATGCTATTTCTCCAAAACAGCATTTTCAGACAATATAATCATAACTAAAAGACCAAACAAGTCTGATTTTTCCTATTAAGCTATATTTGCCCCTAGCTAATAAGTTGTAACATTGAGCCAATAACACCAAATCACTTGTATTTCTATTTCTACCTCTGTTATCATGCACAACCCTACAAACTTAAGTTTATATTACCTTCAAAATCTGGTAAAAAAAAACACAAAACAATCAATGGGCAAATTTAGAAGAATATTGATCATGATTTTATTGCTTCCTAATGATTTTTCAAAGCCATCACTGGGATGAACTGGTTAAACCCTTTTCCCACTAATATGTTCAAATATGATCCAGGACCTCCAAGGAAATCTTGTTTAATATGATAATTTACTGCCCATTCCACCTTTAGAAGGAATATGCAGACATTACTTAAATGGAAAAGAGCTTGTGTTTATTTTCTAGTAACCAATGACTCCCTTAGGTATCTAAAAAGTTATTAGAAACGGAATAAAATTCCAAATTTCAAAAGTGTTTGTAAACATATTTATCAGAGTATGTTAAGAAGTGTCTAAAGCTTGCCCAGATCAAACAAACAAAGCCTACTGGTTATGTACTATCTGCTGAACACTGAGAGAAGTGTTTAAACAAAGATGAAAACCATTGATAATTTAAGAAAATAGTATTGTTCTTGCAGTTTAGAGAGAATACAGTACAGTGTACAATATGCAGCACAGCCTCGGCTGAGGGTGGGGGAGCCCCCAAACCTGTGAAACCTCTAGATGGCTATCTGGACTGGGGTCCAGCAGACCTTGGCGAATACTGCAGGTTGGAGAAGCTCAAAATTAGGGCGACTCTTCTGGTATCGACTTCCTAGATCTTCCTAGATCTGGGTGTATATATCAACCTTCAGGCATTTTCCCCCCCAGTAAATGTGTACAGTCAGCTTGAAAGGCACAGCTTGTGTGCTGACGTGCAAAGCCAAGTCAAAACCCCGCGCTTGGCGCTCCCTCCTAACTTTCTGGCTTGTCCAAGTCTAAATATTGACATTGCTCCTCAGTTCAGATGTTTGATACTGCTGGGGATAGAAGCGTCGCAGCTAACAGTGCGATCTAATGATATATTTTTACATAGTTGTGCCTTCCTTCCACTTTTTTTTTTTTTTGAGGGGGTGTGTGGCGTTGGATTCCCTTGTCTCCACATCTCCTCCCCCTCCCCCCCGCCCCCGCTTGTTCTCCCCGACAGCTGAGCACAGAGACAAGGTAAGGTGTTTTGCAAACCCCTCATGGCAGCTCTTACTGTTGTCACAGCAACTCATAACAGACTCCATAGCCACGGGGAGGTGGGGGAGGGGGTGCCACACTCTGGGTTGACCAGTCAGTTCTCGTGGGGGTGCAAGCGCCAAAGGAGCTAGCTTATCCCCCCCTTTTTAAGTCCTCGGCTCCCCACCACTGTCCTTCCAAGGAAAAGAGCCCTCCTGTAGGTGCGGCACCACCCCTCCCTAGCGCAGCCAGCCTGCTAAGGGTGCCTGTTATATATTTTCTCAGTTTCAAGTTAGGAGTGCGGCTGTGAGGGTGCTCCTAGAAATCTTTTCTGCTTGCCTTTATGTGGGGTCCCCGGCCTCGCAGAGCGGCGAGTGCGACCCCACAGTTCGGTCCCATAGCTCTCTCGGGACGCTGCTGGCCGCGTGGAGCGGCCCCTGGCCCCCACATGCCAACCTCTGGGGACTGGGCGGAAGGGGCTGAGGGGCGGCTGCTCCGAGAAGTTTCATACCATAGCGCACTCACGACACAGAACCTACCCTGAAGCCAAGCGAGACGCGAGCTCTCTCCGCCTTCAAGGGCTGGGGGGAGCAGGGAAGGGGGCGCCACTCAGCAGCAGCCACGACAGCGCGCGGTCGCGGGTGTGCGGGGCCCCTGCGCGCGGCGTGCCACCCGCCGCCCAACTTTGCACAAAGGCAGCATGGCACTGCCTCGTCCTGGGGGCTCTCCCAGCTCCACAGCCGCAATTCCCGGTCCTGGGCGAGAGAGGCTCGCCCCTTTCCACCCCCAGCCCTTCTTTTTCTCCTCCTGCCTCCTCCCTGCTCCCAGGCGGGGCAGAGGGGCGGAACCGAGCACCCGGCACCTAGCTCCGCCGCGCTGGCGGCCGCGGCTCGCCGGGTGACGTTAGCAGCCTTCGCGGCTATTTATATCCACACGATTGGATTTCATTCATGAAACCAGGGCCTTTGTATCTGTGCGCTCGGGCGCGGGTTGCAAAGGTGCCTCAGTTTTACGCAGACCCGGGGAGCCCGTGCTTGGAGCCGAGTTGCCTGGCACAAACCTGCGTAAACATGGGAGACCCCAGCCCTTCTCCCACGCTGCTCGGAGGGGAGGGTCAGGGCGATCTGTTTCCCCGTCCCCCATCCCAACCATCCCACCCATTCCCGCACATCCGCGGGCCCTTTGTCCCGGGTTCTGGAAAAGTAAGTTGGGCCACTAACCGGCTGGGCAGCATTGTTTTCTTCCCCCTAGGAACTGACCGGCCGCGGACTCCGAGGGAGGACATTGGCTTTTGTTTCAAAACCGAGCCCAGCTGCTGACTAAGGGCTGCGTTAGCCCAGCCTCCTCCTCCCCTGGGCAGCTGCACGTGCTGACAGGCTCCCCCCTCTGGGTTACCTTCCTTTGCGACTTGGCTTGTGGGCTCCCCGCTGGGGGCGTAGAGACACACCGGCTGTGCCTGACCCAAGCAAAGAAGAGATTTATAACCTCCTACAAATGGAAGAGTGAGGAAGTGAAATTGACTTCTGGCCACTCAGAATTCTTGGAAGCCCATGACAGGCCATCCATCCACATAAAAACTTCTCTCACTCTTTCAGTGAGCTCTGAGGACAGGGCCAGGGATAGTTTTCATGCAACAATGTAACAGATACTTATTGAGTACCTACAGTATGTCCAGTACTCTTGGGTAGGTGGTGAACACAATGAACTTGGTCCCTGGCCTCAGGGAGCTTTCAGTCTACATGATAAAATTAGTGTGCCTTAAAGCCCCTCACTCCCAGCCTGTAAACAGGCAACTAGGGGATAAAGCTATGTGTTCAGCTACCTTAAGGGATTTAACCATTTTAAATATCTTTACTGAGGAGGAAGTGTATCAAGTACAGGCATACAAATATGGCTACAATGTGTCCTTGCCCTCAGGGAGTTCTCAGGTAATTGTTTCTGAGATATTGAAGGGTTGGAGAAAAGAGAGCTATATTCTAGTTTAAGAGCTATTTTTTTGTTTTATCCCCTGAAAAGAGAACATGTGAAAAATTCCTAAAAGCAAACAAATCCCTCTATCCTTCAGCCCTTTTCCCAGGAAAGTATCTTCAGTTTTCCAGGTGGAATATTCTCCCTCCCTAGGATTCCCAGATTGAGTTTTGGTCCATTGGGTAATCCTAATCTTTCCCACTAGTTTATATTCTCCTTGGAGGGAAAGGCCTGTTTGGTGCTCTCTGAACCCCCCAGAGACCCCAGGACATAATGGAACTCAAATGTTTTTACAAGTAAGCTGTCCTTACTGTACTGTCTTTGGAAAGGGAGTTACCAGGCTCTAATCTTTGATATTTGGAAGAGGTGGTAGTGAAAATCAAGTATACTGTCTACTCTTAAGAACTTTAAGACAGATACACGAGGGAGCAATCATTCACTTGACACAAAACTGAGTTTCCTTGGTCTATTTAAAAATGACTCCATTTTGAAAGATTTAATCAATATATATCTTTTCAGGAACACAATTCTTGGGAAAAGTTAATTAACCCTGTTCACTCCTAGCAATCAGTCCTCCTCATTGCAAGCCTTTTCTCTTCAAACTGCCCTGGAGGCTAAGAAATAAGGTAGAAATGCAAAAGAAATGGAAACCAACATGTATTACAGTACTCACATATGGCAGGCAATGGGTTAGGTGCTTTAAAACATGTTTTCTCATTTAATCCACAGGAACTGATGAGGTAGAGGCTATCATAACCATTTTATAGGTGGAAACTGAGGCATGGAGAGGTAAGTAATTTTCTGAGGTTTTAACAGTTGCATTTGTACTTGGATCAGCCTGTCCCAAAACCTACAGTTTGTACAGTGTAATCCTGATTTTATCACTAAACTGCTTTTAACGTCCTGTCTTTCCTCAGTTTCCTCTATTTCTTCAGTTAAAAAATAAAAGAAGTTAAGTGGCTTCCTTCTCTTAAGCAACTGGCATTACTGGGACCAGAAATTCAACATTTCAAAGAAATCCTATCTACATTTCAAAGCCCCCAGTTGGAAGGCTTACCCTTCAGCTGTTGCCCTATACCCCTAGGGTATAAGACTGGACAGGCCTTCCAAAAGGAGTTCCTTCTAGAAGGATTAAGAACAATCAGTTATCTAAGAATCATATAATTGGGTGCCTAAAGTTATGGCAAAGGAAAAGCTGTTCTGGGAACTCCTTCCAAACAAGGGCAGAGATCTGTGGAAGAAACTGATACAAATGGTGCTATGCAAACTCAAATTTTACATATAAAACTTCTTATTCTGGAAAAGTTGGAGAAAATGCAACAAGGAGTATAGGCTGTATTTTGCCAACAGGAAAGGAGAGAAAAGGAACAACAGTAAATGACCCCTGGAATCACTGCCATAAATGCTTCCTGCTCTTTATCTTAGCACAAAATACATATCTGTAGGCTAAAATTGTTGCTTTTTTAATACAATAATGTCCACTTTTAATATATATAAAAATTGAAACCTAAGTGAAACCTTCATTGTTTTACTTTCATGTTTGTACAGTACAAAAGTGGTTTAAAATTTTTTGACAAGTTTTTATAGGAACTATTTTACCAAAGTCACAGGATTAAAAAAAAAATCCATAATTAAGATACAGAACTGTTCTATTATCATGCAAGAACTCCCCAGTGCTATTGATCTCCCCCAACCCATTAATCTGTTCTCCATCTCTATAGTTTTGTCATTTCAGGACTGTTATATAAATGAGAGTTTACATTATATTATGAGATTGACTATTTTTAATTACGCATAATGCCCTTGAGGTCCATCCAGATTAAGGCATGCATCAATAGTTCATTCCTTTTTATTGGTGAGTAGTATTCTCTGGTATGGATGTACCAGAGTTTGTTCAGTCATTTCCCCACAAAAGACGTTTGTTTTTAGTCTTTTGCTATTGTGACTAAAGCTGCTATGGACATTTGTGTATAGGTTTTTGTGTGAACATGAGTTTTTATTTCTCTAGGATTTGATTACTGGGTGAGTGGTATGCTAAGTTTTTTTCTTTCTTTCTATTTTTTTTAATATGATAAAGTTTTAAAAGAAACTGTCAAATTATTTTCCAAAGTGGCTGCACCATTTCACATTCTCACTAATGTATGAAAGAATCAGTTTGCCCACATTCTCACCATCAGTTGGTATTATCACTCTCTCTATATATTTAAAGTTCAGCTGTTAATTTTGTGAAGGGTTAGCTGACTGTGGTTTTAATTTATATTTCCCTAATGGTAAAGATATTATCTTTTTATGCCATTTTATCACCTCTTTGCTGAAATATCTGTTCATATTCTTGCCTATTTTATAACTAGATTTTTTTTTTACTGTTGAGTTTTAAGTGTTGTTTATATATTCTGAGTCTTAAAATTTTTAAATTGTAAGTTAAATACTACAAGTATCTTCATTTAAATCATTATTGTTCAACATTTCTATTGTCATCAGTTTTACATAGAGAATATTCTCAGGTATAGTAACTACTTACATAAAACTCGTATAAAGAGGGTATTTTCAGGTTTGTATAAAAAAGCTGCATTTCAGCGATCTGTAGCAAAAGTGTAGACCTAGCCCTGCGAAGACTTTCCTGTCCAGGAGCCTGCTAGCACGTGGCTGCTGCGAGGAGTCCACGGACTGGCCTCCTGCGCAGACGCAGACGGTCCCGCCTCAGCCTCCGGTTGGCAGTCTGAGCAGCTGAGAGTAGGCGGCGCAGGCAGCTGGTGGGGAGGAAGTTCACGCGGCGCTCGCCGGTGGAGGGTGGCTGCGGCGGGTTGGCCGGGAGGCGGCAGTGGTGATAAGCTCCGGAGAGGAAGACAGATTCAAGCTGTCCATCTCCTCCACCTCAGATTCAGAACTTGATGCTGTCGTTGGCTATTCAGAGGGTATTATCATGGATGACGGGCGAATTCCGGGTGTATCAGAGAAATTTCGTGGACAAGTACTGCCATAGGTTTGAAGCATGGAAGGGAATAAGCGCACCTCCACGCCTGTCTTTAACCAATATATTTCTTTGGTATAAAGATACATTGAAGTACAGCTGCTGGAGCAATTCTTGGCTTTAACATGATGGCTTTTACAACATTACGGCGCCGGGACCACGCCTGTCTTTAACCAATATATTTCTTTGGTATAAAGATACATTGAAGAACAGCTGCTGGAGCAATTCTTGGCGTTAACATGATGGCTTTTACAACATTACGGCGCCGGGAAAATGAAGTGGCTGGTGACAAATTAGACGTGCTGCTCACATCTATGGATTTTTGGCTTTTAAAGCAGCTTTTATACCCTAGAGAGCCTAAAGGCCGGGGACTATACTTGGTTTAGGAGCAACTTCCTTGGGCAAGCCGTCTTGTATCCCAGTTTTCCAGAAGAATCTGCGATCCCCCTGGACAGCGTGGGCCCGATAGGCTGGGCGAGGCTTTGGCTAATGATGACGGGAAAGACAGGTTCAGTTCTGGGGCTTTCATTAATGCTAAACATTGATCGGTCAAAACGAAAATGACCCTCCCCTCCCGAGACCTCTGTTTCACCTGGAACACCTTTTGGTGTTGAGTAACTCTACTACTCCTGCCCGAGTAACACCCCTCCCAGGTGCTTTTAAGTCAGGCAACTATGGCACGATGATGTGGAGCATTGGGCCAGGGGGCCCTTCCCAGGTGTGTCAATATGGAGTAACCTACGGCCTCCACCGGACTCTGTCCCAAATACCATAGGCAGGCTTTGCAGGAATCTTCTGTGTTCTCGCTGCTCCTCGTTTAGGTAAGACTTTCAGTCTTTTAGCTCTAGTGGCCTAGCTGTATGGGATTTTTGACTGGGAATTTATGACAGGTGTTACTCAAATCAGCTCTTGAGATTTCTGAAGCTATTTTCTGCCATTGTCCTGCGAAAATCAGAGCTAGTTATGACTGTGGAAATCAACTGAAAGAGTTGTCTTTTACCCAAAAGCTTCAAGTAAAAATTAACTCCTAGTCTTGGGTTTGTTGTCTTATTATCACTGTTGGTCCTGATGTAGATTCTCCGAGAAGCTTCTTTTTGTTTAGCATCATTTTTGAAAAATCTATTTTTATAGATGAATATTCAGGCTAACCTAGTGAATCTAATCTTGGAATTTCCATGATTACCCACTTAAATATTGAGGCATTAGATTATGTTTTAATTTCCCAGCTGCTAAAACTAATACCATACAGTGGATTGGCTTAACAATAGGGAATTTACTGGCTCAGGTTTCAGAGGTTAGAAGACTTGCTTCCCCTTGCAATTGGTATCTTGTGGTTGGCAGGCAATCTTTGAGGTTCCTGGCTTTTCTGTCTTATGGCATGCACGTGATGGTGTCTTCTCCTTTCTCTTCTGGGTTCCACAGACGTCCAACTTCTGGCTGCTCCCTATAGCTTCTCTGTGTCTGAATTTCACTCTGCTTATATAGGGTTCTAGTAATCTGGATTAAAATCCAAAGTGATTAACTTGGGTCACACCTGAATTTAAGTAACATTCTCAATAGATACTATTTGTAATGGGCCCAAATCCACAGGACCAGGGGTTGGGACCTGAACATGCTTTTTTTTTTTTTGGTGGTGGTGGGGGGCATGATTCAATCCCCAGCAGATGCTGTGTGCTTTTTCAGTTAGTGCCATGAAGGCAAAAATGCTTTCTACATAGGAGTTCCTGTTTTGCTGGGCACCATTGAATGTATGCTTTGTGTTAAAAAACGATGAGAATTCTTATAGCACGTTAAATGTATTTGTGCAGGTTGTGAGTCTATTCATTAGGTTTTTTGTTGGGGCAGGGAAGGTTTGGTAAAAATGTGATACTGTAAGTGCCACAATTCTAACTGAATCTTCTTCTTGTCAAATTCTCTGCTACCAAGGTGGTGTGCCACTAAGCATGAGTAAGAGGAGGTAGCAAACAGTTTTAATGGTCATCTGTCAGGCTTTGGTTGAATATAATGTTTAGTATTACATTACTAATTAGATAATATGTGTTGCACTTCTTGAAAGAAGAAAAAACAGTTTTATTCACAATGTGAATCTTTGATGTTTTTAAGTAAAAATATGACTCTATACTGGAAGGTATCTGTCAACATTTGAAAAGGACGTTTGTTTTGGAAATAAGCTACATTCCTAATATTATAAAAGGTGTCAATGCTAGACTTTGACTTTACCTATTTTAAAAAAATTACAAGATTTATTTGTCAGAGCATGTTTAAGGCTGTTTTGTCTGACCAATTGTTTCATAGAATAAATACAAAACTCTGTGTCTTTACTAAACATATAAAGACCCCAAACATATTAAAAGAGCATAGGGTAGGGGAAAGAGAAGGAAAACAGAATTGTATTCTGGGCATTCCACATACTAGGCATGTAATTCTGTGCTGTTTCCTTAACTCACTGTACTGGAATATCTCCATGTATAAAATAGGGACAAGAATAATAACTTTCTAAACATTTGTTAAGAGGGCTAAATGAAATAATGTGTGTAGAAAATGTATTGTAAATTGTAAAGAGCTATTACACAATTGTAATTGTAAAACTGGCTTCCATAGGAGGACATTTTAGCATACTGTGCATTACAGGGGATCATTTGATTTGGGGCTACCAAAGAATAATTTTAAAGGAACTGTATAATTTCCTCAATTCATCCTCCAGATACTGATTGTAAGCATTATACATATAGCCTCTGTTTTAGTTTGCCGAGGGCTGCCAATTCAATATACCAGAAATAGGTTAGCTTTTATAATAGGAATATATTAGGGTAAAAGCTTCAGTTCTGAGGCTGTGAAAATATCCAAATCAAGGTATAATTAGAGATGCTGTCTCACTGAATTTCAGTTGAGGGGGATCAGGTACATGACTGCGTCATCTAAGATGCTTTCTCTCTGAGCTCAGCAGAGGGTGATCAAGCACATGGTAGGGCATAGTGGTGGCCAGCTTTTCTCTCCCCTCTCCTCCTGGCCTGTCTCTTTCAGCTTCCGGCTGCTCTTTGGGCCTCTTAGGGATCTCATTTTAGCTTCAGCTGCTCTGCTGATTCCAGCCTCCAGCCTCTCTCTCTCAGCCCCTTGGGGTTTCTCTGTCTTTCTGCAGCTGCAGATGATCCTGGAGTCCACTCTCACATGACAGGGTGAAAATGGCAGCTCTCTTTCTCTGTGTTCCATTTATATGACTCCAGTAAAAGGACTGACCCACCCTGGGTCCCGCAGTCTAATCAAAGGTCCTTAACTGAAGTGATCAAGTGATCTAATCACATATTGACTCTAACCAAAGGGTCCCACATAAAATAGGTTCACATGCACAGGAATGGGTTAGCTTAAGAACATAATTTTCTGGAGCCCACAGAAGATTCAAACCAGGACAGCCTCCATAAACTTCTCTTTATAAGGTAGATAGTTTAGTATTTGAGGTTTGAGTTTTTTGTTCTGCCATTGACTTGCAAATACTGTTTCTTCCATCTATAGAAGTAAGCTAAACTATGTGCAAAGACTAGTTTTTGCACATAGTTTAAAAAACTATGGACTAGTGTTTTAGTCATAAACAGACTACATACATACACGCATACATACTACATACACGCAGTCCATTTCGGAAAAATAATTCCACCTATGTTCATATCTCATTTTTCTGCTTACCGAACGTCTTTAATATACATGTTACATAATCTTTGCCACAATCTTTAGAATTATCATCCCAATTTGATAGATGGGAAATGAAGTTTCCCAGAGTGTTGGTGACTTGCTCTCTGTTAGCAGAGGAGGAACCAGAATTCTAACCTAGATCTGAACATGTGTAAGTAAATATTCTGAATTAATTTAGTGCTTAGTACACCAACTTATGTATAGATGACACTTTAAAAGGAATATAAATATTTTAGAAACACCAATGACCTGGAAGGAGATCCACCAGTCAGTCCCCAGAAGAAAGCTGAATTGTGAGGTTTTTCCTTAATTGGCACCACTCCTGCTTTCATAAGGGTTCCTTATCTAGAATGCCCAAAGGACCTGACTTCTTGCACAGAAGTCAAGGGCATCTGTCTCCATGCACACAGTTTCAGAATCTCTCCTTAGCTTTGTAAATGTTTATATTTACCTTAGTATTTCACATGTCCTAAATTTACTTCTTGGTAAACTCCCCTATGTGGACAACTCGTTAACTGTATCACCTGTGAGTGACAGAAGCAGTTAAACACTTCAGGATCAACATTGAAGGGCATAATCTCTTATCTTGTAAATAGAAGCTGATGACTTCTCCGGTCAGGGACAAAGTCTCATTTCCCATTACAGCATCAATTCTAGAGAAACATGAAGTTTAGTGAGAGGTGTGGAAGCCTCACTGTATCTTGAGCCCCACAGTGCCTTGAAGAGCAATATAGGCAGGAAGGTCCATAGTAAATCATTTTTAATGATGGTAAATGATAAAACTTTTACAAGACACTCTAGTTATAATTTCTTCTAATTATAGGTTATTTGTATTACTCATGACAAAGCTGTGATTTTAAGAGAAAACTATCTTTTCTGATTTTATGTTTCACTGTAATCACTGTCAACAGTGATCTTCCATGAAAAGGTATGTTGAGACCATGAAACTGTTTTGCAAAGATAAAAGTATAAGAAACAGGTAAGATACTAGTGTGTGTGAATGAGTAATAAACACCAAGATCACCATCTGACTTTTTAATCTGTAATAATACTAGTTAATATTTATTGAACAATCACTGTGTGCTCGGTACAGTGCCAAGTGCTTTTATACTTACTTTCATTAAATCCTCCTAATGACTTTATGAAGGAGGTACTACTAATCCCTATTTCGTAGATGAGGAAACTGAGGATCAGAAAGGTCATTTATTTGCTAGCTGTCAAATAGTTAAGTATTATTTATCTTAAAGTAAGAACGACTAAAAGAGCAGATTCTACTTTTATATTGTCTTAATTTGTCACAGGGCTGCTGATCCAAAGTACCAAAATAGGTTGGCTTTTATAATGGGAATTTTATTTAGTGTAAAAACTTACAATTCCAGGGCCGTGAAATGTCCAAATCAAAGCACCATCAGAGATGCTTTCTCACCAAAGTCAGCTAATGGTAATCCTGGCATCCTGCCACGTGGCGATCTTGCAAGATGGTGGGTCTGCCAGTCTCTCTTTACTTTCTCCTTGAACTCAGCAATGGCCGATCAGTCTTTTCTCCCTAGGTCTCAACTCCTTGAGCCTCTCGGAGCTTTTCTCTTTGAGCTCAGCTGTGGGTGAACCTGGAGTCCTTTCTCCCATGGCTGGATCAAATATGGCAGCTTCCTTTCTCTCTGTGTCTCCATTTATATCAGACCCAGCAAGAGGGCAAAGATCAAGCTGGCTCTTGCCTCACTGATGTAGTTCAATCAAAAGCCCTAAATCAATCTTATCAAGTAATCTAATCAAGGGTCTCTTAACTGAATTTAATGCAATCAAAGGGTACCACACCCACAGGAATGGATTAGTTTAAGAACATAATAATTTCCTTTTTTTGGGATTCATAAAATAACTTCAAACTGTCACACATATAATTAGCACTTTATAGCTACCACTTCTTACTCATTTAGTCAAAGTAATTCTGATTATAATGTATGATATCACACTCTGTACAAAGAATAATAGACTATAGCTCCTCTTGAATTTGGAAATCCACTTAGGTTGTTTTAATGACTTATATTTTTAAAAACCTCCGATAAGTTAAAGGGTGAGTAGCATTAAAGAGAACTGATTTTTATGAGGTGACAACTTCAGGATCCTCATTTGTGGATCAATAATTCACAGAAAACAGATAATTTTTGGGAAAAGATCAACTTTGATCTCTAGTTCATTCTTTGGTATTTCCTTAAGAAATTAAATTATTTTATATTTCTTAAAGAGGATACTGCAGTGATTTTATTTTGTGCTGGCAATGTTAGGTTGGTGAGAATAGAGGGGAAAGTTCTGCAAAAGAAAAAAGTTTTAACAGATGGCGTGATTATAATTTTAATTTAAATATATGGGTAGGGAATCAGGTTTCTAATATATCAGTCTCAATTATTCAAGTAAAGAATATTTCTTGATGCTTAAATATAACAGGAACTCAATCCTGACTGTTATCAACTCTTGTGGGAAAATTTCCTTGGGCAAGTCAAGTCATTTCTTTCAGGGCTCAGTTTCCTCATCTGTAAAATGAAACTGCTCAGACTGGGCAAGAGTTGATGGGAGTCTAGGGTTCCAGAGTGATTAAAGCCTTCATGTTCAAGTTATTTAAAAAAACAATTCAAAGTGTTATGTATGTTTGTTTTGTAAGTTCACAACTATTGCTATACACTTATTATTTATGCATGTTCATGTGTGAGTGATATACTTCAATAAATTAAAAAAAAATTCAAAGTATATAAAGGTCTCAAAAAGTTCTTCACATTTTTGTTAGTAAGATAAATTCACAAAAACTGATTCAACAAACAGTGATTGAATTCCTTCCATGTATTTTTTTTACTAACTTAAGCTGACAGTTTCATTAATTACTGTGGTAGGTTGAATTATGTAGTCCAACAAACACTAGTTCTTAATCTTAATCTGCATCCCTGCGGGTGTGCACCCATTGTAAATAGGATCTTTTGAAGATTTTATTTTTAGTTAAGGTGTGGCCAATTGAATCAGGGTGGGTCTTAATCTATATTAATGGAGGCCTTATAAAAAGAACCCAGAAATCACAGAAATCAGAAAGGAAAGAACTTCACTATGTGACTGGATGCAGAGATATAAGCCAGGAACCAGCAATATCGGCAGCCAGCACCAGAATGCAACAAACTCTGGGAAATAGCAGGTGTGGCTGAACATGGAAGTCAGCCATCTCAAAGGAAGGCTTTTTGAGAATTGTGTATAGGCAGAAGCACTGCCAACTTGGACTGAAAGGGTCAGAGACAGGACAAAATGAAGGAAAAATGACTTCAAGGGCAAAATCATGGAAAATAGAGGTCTGGTCCAAAGAGATCTCCTTAGACCAAGATAAAGTGGCTTTTGTTTAAGTCTTTGGGTAGGATGGGTTTTCTACCCTGGTACTTGGCAGGGGGTTGTGGGCCTTCTATCCTGGTGCTTCGAGAGGGCAGAACTTCCACACTGTTTGAGGGAGTTCAGTTTCCACCCCAGTGTTTGGAGAGGATGGGATCTATGCACCAGTGTTTGGGGAGAGTGTGGCCACCACACCAATTTTGGAAAGGGTGGGGCCTAATCACTAATTTTCCTTAAGAATGTGTGTGCCACTCCAGTGCTTAGAAAGGGTAAGGCCTGGGGCCTAGTGTTTGGAGAGGGTGGTGCTGCCACTGCAGCAGGCCCAGAGGACAAAACATTGATCCACAGGTGACTCTAAGACTTTGGAATCTAATGGAATTTGCTCTGCTGAGTTTTAGACTTGCTTGGGACCATGACCCTTGTTTTCCTTCCATTGGCAATTTCTCCCTATTGGAATAAGAATGTGTCCTATGCCTATACCACCACTGTAGTTTGGAAGCAGGTAACTTGTTTTATAGGTTTCACAAGTCCACAGATAAGAGAGGAATTTTGCCCAGGACAAAACACAGATTGATTTTGGTAAGTCTTTGGATGTGGAGTTGTTACCTAAGTGTCTTAAGGCTTTTGGGATGTTGTGATGGAATGAATGTATTTTGTGGGGGGGAAGACCATGTCTTTTTTGGGGTCCAGAGGGTGGACTGTGATAGGTTGAATTATGTACTCCAACAAACACACATTCATGATCTTAATCTACATCCCTGTGGATACAAACCCATTTTAAATAGGACCTTTGAAAATTATTTTTAGCTAAGGTGTGAACAAATGAATCAGGGTGGGTCTTAATCCATCTTACTGGAGGTCTTATAAAGAGAACATGGAAGTCACAGAAGCCAGAAAGGAAAGGATATCATCATGTGCTGGGAGCCAGAGATACAAACAAAGGAATCCAGCACCAGAATGCTACAGACTGTGAGAGAAAGCAAGCCTTGCTGATGTCTTCATTTTGGAGTTTTTTAGCCTCAAAACTGTGAGCTAATAAGTGCTTATTGTTTGAGCCAACTCATTGCATGGTATTTGTCAGAGCAGCCTGGCAAACTAAGCCAGTTACTTACTGATGGCTGTCATTTCGCTTGGGTTTAGGGCTGCCAGATAAAATATAGGACACCCAATTATATCTGAATGTCCCATGAAATATTTGGGCATACCTGTACAAAAAAGTACATTGTTCTGCAAATATTCTTGCTGTCCTGATATTGTGATAATCAGAGTAGGCTAAACATTCGCTATATTAGAAACCATGCATGTGTCCCCAGACCTAGTTTTTCTCCCTAGGTCTGGTTTTTAGAATGCTGGTGATAAACTAAGCCTGATTTATTATTTGACCATCCTGTAGAGGAAAAGACTGTAACTTTGGGTATCTTTGGTCAACCTTAAGAGATATAGCAGGGGGATGGATGTGGCTCATGTGGTTGGGCGTCCGTCTCCCATATGGAGGGACCTGGGTTTGATCTCCGGGACCTCCCGGTAAAAATAAAAAAAAGAAAAATATAGAAGGTGCATGGGCCAGTAGGCCCCGCGAGCCAAGCAGCAAGATGATGACGTAACAGGAGAGTGACACAAGGGAGAGCCAAGACGA